>CAUYQV010060187.1:0-51251 GCA_963574575.1 Galagoides demidoff
ATGGCTCCAGCACTGAAACGGAGCCCCTGGAAACCTGAATATGACACTCAGTACTATTCAGAGTATAGGATGATGTGCCTTGGGAGGCAATTCTTCCACCAGTGGCTTTTTAAGATATTTTAAAAATAATTTCTGGGTCAGTGCCTGTGGCTCAAAGGAGTAGGGCACCAGCCCCATATGCCAGAGGTGGTGGGTTCAAACCCAGCCCCGGCCAAAAACTGCTTAAAAAAATAAATGAATAAATAATAATTTCTGGATCTGTAAAGGAATGTAGCTTCCCGATGTAGGCTACTTACAAAACAACTAAAATCTGACATATCCTGGCTGACAGAGGCACAGATGGCAGAGGTGAGGGGGCAGGGAGGCAAGTAGCCAGAGGATAGATTTAAAGAGCTTCAGAAATCCCAGTATCCCTTTGATTTACAATAAGGAAGCTGGAAGTTAGGGGCATATCAAATATGCACCAATCTAAACGTGAATTCTAATTGAATGTTTTCTCTCCTGATAACTCAGCCCCTTCTCTGGGGCGAGGGGAGGTCTTAGTTTTCAAGGCACAAGTAACAATGGTGAATTGTGTAGTCACTAAATCTTCCCACCTTGAAGTTCTGTGGCAATTTCTGGAATTATTGAGAAAGAAGATGAGGAAAATGCAGCACCTGTGGCTCGAAGGCGTTGGGCGCCGGCCCCACATCCCAGAGGTGATGGGTTCAAACCCAACCCTGACCCAAAAAAAAAAAAAGATGAAGAAAAAGGAGGATTTTAGAGAAACAGAAAGTTGGAATTTTTTTTACCAACGCATCTTTGATTTGCAAAGGAAAGTAACATGGAAGGCCAGAATAGGTGAGAGAAAATTGGTAAAACATAAAATGGAAGAATGTCTCCATGGTGAAGGGAGATGGGAATAAAGGGAAATCACATAATACACAGTAAAGTGGCCTGTGTCTAAATGTGGGTGGAGCTGAAAGTACGGGTTGCACTGTGGTACGTTGCCTTGAACCTCAGGTGTGGAATAGGTGATATTTCTCCAGGAGGGCCTCAGAAAGGCACCTAGACCTACACGTTCTTCAAGAACCTTTCAGGGCTTGTCAAGAGACGGAGTCTGATTCCCTTGCACTGAAGCTGACATCTTTGCCACCCCTCAACAGATGAAACGCTGCCCTAATGATGCTCCAGTGAGCTCTAGGGAACAGCAGCCCTGTTAAGTGTGTGTGAACCAGTCATGACCCCCATGTTTGGAGGCCTCTGCGAGTCCACTAAAAATTTCCCACTTCAGCAATGTAAGTTTGTGCGTGGATAATTCTTGGTGGCAAAATTGTTTGGTAATGTCTTTGAATTTTAAAAGAACACAGTTTCTCATTCAAAACATCAGAATTGGACTCCAGGCTTGCATCTGGCTCTATGGAACTGGTTAATTCTAAATCCTGACCCTGACTCAATACTCCCTGACAACCCAGCACGCACCAGGGCTGTGGTAGGTCTTGATGTGCAAAACCTCGGAGTATGTAATTCTGCCTCTGCCAGAGATCACAGTTCAGTAGAGTAGAGAAAGACAGATGGATGGACAAGAGCAATGAAGAATTAGGGAATGGAAGCATGGACCCTCTTAAAGCCATGCTCACTTGCAGGCAATTTTCAAAATTCTAATTTAGTTACATGTATTTTCTGCTGAGCACAGGATTTGGTCAGTTTTACTCTACCTGAAATCAGTCATCCAAAGTCTATCTAAACTGAATAGATGCCAAAAAATATATACAAGGAAAAACTATATTAAAATTGTCATACTCAATATATACAGATAAGATTTGTAATCTTGCAAATCTTGCATATTGTAGCTTGTACATGTAATTGCAGAAGTCAACTGTGATTTGAGTATGACAATTTTAATATAGCTCTTTTCCTTTCTTAACATGTGCATACATTTTTTGGCACCCTCTATATGTAGATTTTTATTTTTTTCCTTTAACCTGCATCATCTCTGTACATCTGAAGACCTCAAGTAACTGATAAGCATAGCATGGTGTGCATGGTGTTATGGGCCAAACTGTATCACCTCTCCCTCCCCAAAATATGTTGAAGTCCTAACCTCCAGGACCCCAGAATACAACTTCATCTGCAAACAAGCATCCTTGTGGATGTGCTAGCTAACAGTGCACCATGCTGGTGTAGAGCGGACCCAATCACATATGACTTTCGTCCTTCTCTGCAGATGGCTGTGTGAGTTCTGATGCTGGGAGAGGCTGTGTAAAGACAAAGCCTTCACTGCAGTGATGGGACTGCCAAGAACACCCAGGGCTTCCTTACACCAGACTCCAGGAAGACAAGGACGGACTTCCTGCAGCTTTCAGAGAGAGAAAGGCCCTGCTGACACCTGTGTGTCAGGTTTTGACCTTCAGGACCACGAGAGAATGAATTTCTGTTGTTGGCAGCCACCCTAGAGTGGCCTGTTGTATGGCAGTCCAAGGACACTACTACCCACACACAAGACCATAACAGAGAGGGAAGCCGGCAGTGTCTGAAATCAGGATGCCCAAGCCCGAGAGCTACCTCAGATTAGTTCTCCAGGAGTGAGCCAAGTCCTCAACCTTTCTGTGCCTTACTCTCCTTTTTTGTGGCAGGCATCGGGGGATAGTAGTCAGGAGCCTCCTGTCATCTTTGAGGGTGAAGGAGTCTCTGTGGAGCTGTTGGTGCCGTGCCTGGCATGAACACCCAGTAGCTGTGGTCTAAAGCTTTCTCTTCCTTCTGAAACTTATCTGCTGTATTATAAATGTTGTCAGGAACAGAATAATATTTTCCTTTCTCCTTTAAATACTTAAGGTCATGACAAAGCCTTTGCCTTTTATCATTGTTTGTAATACAGTTTTAAAAATGCCCTCGGGGCCTTCACTGTGTGATTAGCCCTCTGTGCTGGGAATCATGAGCCCCAGAGAAGGCAGAGCTGGGACCTTGTCCTCCATCCTCTGCCCTCAGAATTGTCACGTGCCATCTGCAGTTAGACCATTTCTCTTAGTGTCAAATGGAGTTTCATTTGTTTGGCATGTTTGCTGGTAGAAGGAGGTCTCAGCACTGTGTTTCTCTGTAACAGTGAGTTTCAATCATCGTGCTGCAAAAAGTTTTCAAGATCATTAATTAAAATTATTTTTGAAAGAAGTGCAAAACATAGTAAGGTTATTCTTCTTTTCACTCTTCTTTTTTTTGATAGACAAAATTTAAGTGGCCACAGAAGTTTAACTATAGTTTCAAGTGTGCCGTGAGATAAAAAAAGACTGAGAAACTCTGGTCCCTATGTTGAGGACACACTGTCTCCTTCCTTTCAACACCTGGAAGGTCACTGAGTGTTTTCACACCATCACTGGGGCCTATGAGGACAGCAGGAGGAACAACACCGTCCCCAGTCTACAGATGAAAACCAGGAAATTTCTGAAGCATGACAGGCCCACAGTCCCACAGCCGCCAGTGTTGAATCTCATGAGCCTGAGGTTTCACAGGCCAAGTTTAATGCTCTTATAGCTACATCAT
The DNA here is from genome assembly GCA_963574575.1 of Galagoides demidoff. Lineage (NCBI taxonomy): Eukaryota > Metazoa > Chordata > Mammalia > Primates > Galagidae > Galagoides > Galagoides demidoff. The sequence goes on from CAUYQV010060187.1 coordinate 3,517, forward strand.
TCTTTTCTCCTGGAAGCATGATTCACCAAAACCTAAACCTGTTTGCTTGATAATTGCATAAACTGATAGCAAACGAGTTTGCATGTCCCCAGGGATGCTTACTGGGGAGGAATGTACCTAGGATTTTAAATAGCAAGGGATGATCCTGAATGTGAATTATAATTAGTGAGACTGTCGTGTATTAGTGCAAACCTTTTTAAATTCAAAGCTTATGATTCAATAACAATGAAGATTTTAATTTAAAAAATTGCTGACCAGACCTGGTGGCTGACTCCTGTCATTGGAACACATTGGGAGAGTGAGGCAGGAGGATTGCTTGAGGGGAGGATGTTGAGCCCAGCCTGGGCAACACAGCAAGACACCATCTCCACAAAAAATAAGAAAAATTACCTCGGTGTGGTGGTGGGCATCTCTAATCCCAGCTACTCAGGAGGCTGAGGCAGAGGGTCACTTGAGCCCAGGAGTTCAAAGCTGCAGTGAGCATTGATCCCTCCACTGTACCCCAGCCTGGGGACATGACAGCAAGACACACAAAAATGCAAATATTCCTTAACGTAATTATTATTCTTGGTCCTCCCCCAAATAACACTAATAATTAATTTTACCCTTCCTCCCACCACCATCTCTTGGGGTTCCACTGCTCTTCGAGGAACTCCCAGCTTGGGGGTGGGGTTTCAAGCCTCCTGGTTTCTGTGGGTCAAAGATCTCAAAGACACCAAAAAAACCACTAGGTTTTTCCACGGTCAAATCACTCGCCCCTGCAGCCAGATCACCACCTTTTCAAAGGGAGAACGGGATCTCAGCTGGGAAGATTTCCAGAAGACTTCAGAATGTGCCCTCAGCCCACTGGGGTGCAGGATTATCAGCACACCTGTCATGGGGGTGGGGGAGGACCAAGGAAACTTCTGTAGATTCATGAGAACTTTGGCTCATTTCCAGCCCACTGAGGGGCTGGAACAGAGATGTGAGTGGACCAGAACCATTCGATGGCCAAGGCAGCAAACTGCACTTTGCTTTCCGACTGTGAGTTGGGTGAAGATGACAAGATCTCTGGTGAGGAGTGGTTACAGGTGTGCGCATGGTGGCTGAAGTGAGTATTGCAGGTGAGCGGCTGGGCAGCAGTGCAGGCTGAGGATGGGGACAGGAGTGGATCTTTCAGAGAATTTGCCAAGGTTTTGGACACAGAACAGAAAATGAGCCTTTGATTTCTTCACTGAAGGACAGAGACCAGATTGTTTCTTGAGAGTTTCCCATCCACCAGCCCCTCCATCAACCTCAACCCCATCATTTTCCCCAGAACTGGTGCTGCTGTGTGAGAACCCCACCCACATTCTGTCCACACAAACCTGCCTTTATCCTATGCGCAGGGCTCTGCAGAACAGTTCATCCCACCTGTGTCTGCTCAGCTCTGCAGGACGGTTCATCCTGCCTGTGTCCACTCAGCATCCACTCACTGGTTCTCCATAGCTACATACCATCGTCCCCTGTTCTGCCAAGTGCCACACAGAAGCCCGGTCCCAGAAAGTGAGAGGGAATGGTGCCAGGGAGCCAGCAAAGCTCCTCCCAGGGATGCAGACTGTGGCCATGTGCCTGCACTCTGCTGAGGCTGCATCCCTATCATATGTCTCTGCCAGCCCCACACCCTCCACTCAGTCTCTTAGTCTCCTTGCATTTTATTGAGCCTCGAAATTTCCTTTGCTGTACTTGGCACCCCAAACTCTGCCTGTGAAACATATTTCTGACATGATGGGAAATGAAGTCTGACAATTAAGTTCCCAAACTTGTCTTAGGAAAAGTGCTAATTGCTGAATGTCACTACTGTTGCCTTTTAAGTGCCCCCCTTGGGAAGCTATGCACCAGCACCAGCACGCCATCCACACTTCAAAGGCTTTTCTAGAAAGGCCATGAGAGCTGTCGTCCTATTGCCCTTGATGTCCCGAATGCCATCAAAATGTCTTCAATATTTCCTTTATCTTCAGGGACCAGATCAGGTGAGTAGGAAGGGTATTGCAACACAGCTATTTGTTTACTGGCTAAAACTCCCTCACAGACAGTGCCGTGTGAGCTGGTGCATGGTGGTGATGCAAGAGCCACACCTTTCTCATGCCAAGATTTTCAGTTAGGATTTTCTTAACTGTCTCCCATCCATGTTTATCTGCTGTGATTTTGACACAAAATTCAAAAAATTTTCGCAAAGTTTATGCCAGTCCTGCCTCCTGACTTCTCATCGGTGGTGCTTTCTCTCCCCTCAGGAAAACATTTAATCCATTTGAACGCTGCCATTTCCTTCATGGCATCGTCCCCATAAACTTGGACTAACTTGTCCCTGATTTCACTTCCACTCTTACCAAGTTTAACAAGAAATTTAGTATTTGTTTGTTGCGCTAATTCAAGCTCCCACATTCTCATCATGGCACGTGACAACAATAATGCACGTCACTCAGCAAGGCAGCACCAGGTGTCAACCCGAACACAACTGTGAGACCGGGACATACCAAGGTTAATGAACCCTTCCCTCACTGTCTGTACTGTGCTGCCAGTGGGGGCACACAGTGGCAAGCTTTTCAACTTAATTGTAGCTTGCTGGCCTGATGGCCTTAATCACCTTCACTCATAAATTGGTCCCAGGGATGTTGCCTGTCCAGGATGTTTTTGGCAACCATTTCTCAGAAGGAAGAGACTGTCTCTTGGCCCCTGCACTCCACTCTGTCATCAAAGGATGGCTGGATGGAGATGTCCTTCATGATGGTGGCCTTGGTGGGAGGTGCAGAGCCTTGTACTCTAGGTGGTTTCCCCTGACACTCAACTTGCTTTGCCATGTGGCTCCCCTTGCCGTGTAGGGTTGACTACTCGGAAAATAGCAACATGCCTACAGGTTTGCTTAGTTAAGGGGACACCATGGCAACCAGAGTGGGTTCTCTGACAGTAGGACTGGGGACAAGGCCCAGGGCCTTATGAAGGAGGAGGTGCCAGCCCCCTGAAGCAGTCACAGGTCTGCAGAGTGGTTACGCCTCCTCGTCATGTGCCCTGAAATGTTTCCCACTTCACACTTCCAAGTTGAAAGTTTAATGTGATGGAAGGGCCTAACTTATCCCACTCAAAAGATTTAAGAGTTGTCCTTAGTGCCTTAAAGTTCCGCACAAATTTTTTATCAATTTTATACTTGGCAAATGTGACTGCTGGAAGGCACAGTCAGCTCCTGCTGCAGGTGCAAAGCACTGTACTCCCTGCCTGGGCACATCAGCTTCGGGGTCCCCACGTGGACCACTCACTCCCTTAGAAGCGTGGCTGGACACCTGTGGCACAATCTAAGATGACTTAGTTTAAAGTTCAGTGAATCCAGCCATTGCCATCCTAATGTCTGTCGGAATGAGTCTGTTCATCCAGATACCTGCCCTTGGCTGCCGTTCTCAGACTCGCTGCTTGCTTGCTTTTTCCCTTGCTGTGGAAGGATATCTGAGATGTGAACATAGTTCTGTGGGGAAGAGATTGCTGAAACGTAAAATATCACTGCAAAGGGATTAGGAAGAGCAGGGATCAGTGGAGTGGACTGGCTGGGTGGCTCACGTATAAATGAATGAAGAATTCACTGGGAAGTACCAGTCTGGCTTTGTGATCAAGTGATGTAAGGTAGGAATTGCATAAAGGGGAACACTTGTCTGATTCTGGGCTCAAAGAGGGTCCCTTGGAGGCACCCCAACTTGCACATTTAAGTTCCCACAGTTATGGCTTCTCCTCCTTTTGGGCTGCACAGCAAACTGTTTTAGTTCAAGTTGTGCTTCATTCTTTCATCAAAACTGTATCATTAATCCATCACTAAATAATTGTAGTTATATAGTAATTAAAATAATACTAATAAATTTTTAAGAAATGCATTCAAACTTTCAAGTGCCTTTGTTCTGCAGACATTTTCAGTTTATACAATAATACAATAATTAAAATAATACTAATAAATTCTTAAGAAGTGCATTCAAACTTTCAAGGGCCTCTGTTCTGCAGGCATTTCCGGCTGTGCTTTATTTGTTTGTGGTTCTGCTTTCTTACAAAATTCCCTCACCATTCACGTGTGCTTGTGGAAAGTCCCACACAGCCGTCAGAACACTCCTCCAGCCGTCCTCTTGGCCGCCTTGCCTGGATCAATCCTCCCCCCACCTCAGGGAGCGGATACCTCCACTTTGGGGGCATCACCCTCCTGGGGCACCAGCACGTCCTTCCTGTGACACTGGACTTGGTCATCTTTGCTGTGGAACAAGCTGGGCAAGATTCACAGAAGAAAGAGACTGTCTCTTGGCCCCTGCCCTCTGCTCTATCATCAAAGGATGGCTGGATGGAGATGTCCTTCATGAAGGGGTACCTTGGTGGGAAGTGTAGAGCCTTGTATTCTGCAATCCATTTATTTTAGATAAATGTTTAAAACACAGAAATTTCTGAATTTGTCCTGTCCCTTCCTCCTGTCCCTTCCTGGAGAGTGTGAATCACCTCAAGAACAGGTGTCCAGCTTCCGCCTCCTGCCGCCCCTGCAGCACCTGGCACACGGCCGCCTGCAGCCAGTGTGGGGCTGGATGGCACCAGGGTGCCAGGAGCTCCCGTGTACCTGACTCACTCACATTGCAAGGCAAGTTGCAGGGACCCTGAGAAGCCACCCCATGCTAAGTCCCCAGCTGAGTAAAAGACCCTAGAGGAGAGCAGACCCCAGACTCCAAGCCCTGGGCATCTGGCCAAGTCACCACCCACCCTGGGGTGGTGTCACTTTTCCTGGGTGTGGGAGTCATCTCATAAATCTCTCTCTGATCTTGAGACTTTTTCTTCTGGCCAAGGAGGAGAGTAGCTTGGCTCAGAGTGAGGTGGTGGTGCACAGCTTGGTTAGGAACAGCACGCAGGGACCCCTCCTGGGGCTCCTCGGCCTCTACTCTCCTCTATAGATGACACTCAGCCTCCTGCTTCCTTCCCAGCAGACCTAAAAGATGGTTTTGGTTGGAGGGAACCAGCATTTAACAGTGAAGGTAGTAGTACAAGGGTGGTCTGCGGGCTCCGGGACACAAACGCGAGCAGAGAGGATGGCAGGGGTCCTGGCCACAATGTGGTCCTCCCGCCAGGCCCCTGCCCAACACCCCTCTGTGTGGGCTCCTCTGCAAGTGACCCTCACGCTGAGCAGAGCAGGTTAACTTACAGAGCTCCCGCTGGTACCCAGCATCAGGTTTTCTCTGAGATCAAGGTGACTTTGGCTTGATTATTTCTTGATAAGAAAGAGCATCAGGTCCCCAATGACTGCTGTCAGTTGTCCCTCCTGCCTGGCACTGGCTCCTGCAGTGTTTCTTTCCGTCCTCTGTTTCTGGCCCCCCAGCAGCTGTTCATACCCCAGCCACAGGCCGACCCCTCCAGGTTCTAGTCCTGCGGGGAGCTGCCAGGACCCCAGGGAGCTCCTGATGGAGTCGCCTTGGGGGAGAAGGCAGGTCCTCTGAGCCTGTGCCCATCCCCCGAACTTTCGAGGTTATCAGCTCTGATCACTGTCACAGAAGCTATGTAGGGAGCATCAACAACCCCATGTACAGATGAGGAAACTGAGGCCGAGGCAAGGCCACAACACAGAGAGACGGGTTCAAGCTGAGGTTACACGGAAGCTCCTAACAGCATGGAGAGGAAGGAGGGACACTGAGGGGGACAGACCCCGGCTGGGATCTGAGTGGCCGGGGCTGGGGCTCACTGTGAGTGCTGTTCTCCCCACTCCCCCGGCCCACAGCGCTGCTGCACCTGTCAGGCGGCCGGGACACAGAACAGCTGAGCGTCCTACCATCAGCTTCACCTTCCCTCTCCCCTCTTCCAGGACACCACACAGCCTCTGTAAATGTGTCAACAGGATTAAACCAGCTAGCACAACTGGGGCCTAAAGAGAAGTCACACTCTAATGCTCTCATCAGTAACGGCACCATGGCCCCTTTAATTCTCTGCCACATCCCATCTTTCTGTCCCCCCCACATCCCATCTGCCCCGCCTTCTGCTCCTATGCCTCTTAGAAAGACACACACATTATTTACTTGGTGATAACACAGGTCAGAACTGTCTTCTAGGAAAAATGCACAGATATTATTTGCAAAGGCTAAGAAAGCAGGTGTTCTCAAGCTTATCTGAATATTTTGAGTAAATCCCTGTTTTGAAATGTAAATGCTTCTGCAGTCTGTGTAGTTGGAGATAAAGCAGGGAACAATGAGTTAATCCTTGTTTTATGCAGTTCATTATCAGAAGTCTGTGACCAGGCCAGCCACCTTCTCAAACATAATGGAGGTCACGCCCAGGTAGATAACTCCCTGGCCCCCATAAATCCCATTTATTGGGTAGATTACATTGGACATAAACAGACCAGCGTATAAATGTTTTATATATGCTTACATATGCAATATAGAAACATGATTTCTTTAAATATTTATTCAGTATTAAACATGTAGGGATTGTATAAAACTGTTTCATCATTCAGGCAAAAAGCAGGATTTCTTTTTTCTTCCTGGGGTGAAATTGAATGTATTCATCTCCGAGAAACATGATTTAATCTTTCAGAGTAGCGGTGGGAAGGAGTATGGAATCTCTTTGATTTTTTTTATCTTTAAATAATTGTAAGGAAAAAAAAACCACAATAATCTGCCCAGGTCTAGTAAATTAAATCCTATCAACATTCCTTTCTCTCTTCTCATGTCTTTCCAAAAACAAATAAACAAACAAACACAGAAATAATTGTACCCCCCAAGACACCAGTATTATCACAAAAGCCAAAGGTCTTTCAGGGCTTGGCATCAGAATCCCCTGTGTTAGTTCAGAGGCCACAGCACGCAGTTTGTAGCTAAGGCAATTTTTAAAATTATCCAGTTCTGAAGTCCTTCATTTGGGCCACGATTCCCAGATGAAACCTTTGGGAAAGGGCATTTTTATAACTGATTTCCGCCCATTTTATCTATTCACGTCTCGGCCAGTCTACATCTCCTTGGAGTCTGTTTTCTCTGCCTTCTCTCCTGACAGCTCTTTTTTTTTTTCATTATTAAATGTTAGCTGTGTACATTAATGCAATCGTGGGGTACAGTGTGTTTTCGTATACAATTTGAAATATTGTCATCAAACTGGTTAACACAGCCTTCACGTCATTTTCTCTGCCTTTATTTCCCCATCTGATGGACACTTCAGCACCTGTCTGCTGTTCCTGGGCGTTCTGCATGGACGGCTCCCTGGGTGATGGGCCTTTCCTTCCCCAGGGCAGAGGTGTGTGTCTCCTCTTTACTTAGGATGTTCTGGATTCCAGGAGTTCTTCTTGTGCTGACGGGGCAGCCAGCTTTCTGAGCAGTGTGTGCTGAGCTCAGGTCAGGAGCTCTCCTTCCTTGCACACTCCTCTACAAATCAGTGATTTTCAACCCGTGTGCACAAGAGGATCCTAACTGTGCCAAGAAAAATTTTAAAGATCATTAATTCAACTATTTTCCAAAGAATTTCAAAGCACAGTAAGTCTACCCTTCCTATTACTCTTTTTTTTTTTTGATCACCATAATTTAAGCATGCCATGAGATTGTAAAAAGGTTGAAAAACACAGCTCCATATAAAAAAAAAAAAACACTTAAACAACACTGGGGGGAAAGTACCTGTTCTGTAAATTTCTAAGGTTGGCGCTGAGGGCATTTCTTTGGGAAAATTCAAACAATAGCTTCTTTTCCCACTCTGCTCCTAATGGTCACCCCAGCCAGCCGCTCACCACTCTGTTTGCTGAAGACCAGGGCTGGGGGCGGAGAGGGGTTAAATCCCGACTATGAAGTACACATTCACACCGTCTCTCAGAGGCTGCTCAGGGAGCATGTCAATTTGTTTTTTATTTAAATATTTAATTATCACTTGAATCAGGAATGATGCAAAACAGGCCTTATGCTTCAGCTGCTCCTGGCTACTCATTGGTGGTGTCAGGTAATTCCAGAAAGATGTGCAAAGCCGTATTTTATTTATCACCAAAGCAGCAGCATTAAAATTAAAATAGATGCCTAGAACTACGTGTCTCAGACACATACACATCACAAGTGGATGTCAACACGGACGCTGAGTCCTGGCACCTGACACCTCCTGTTTATAGGTTTTTGGGGTTTTTTTTTGTTTTTTTTTTTGTTTTTTTTGTAGAGACAGATTCTCACTTTATTGCCCTCGGTAGAGTGCTGTGGCGTCACAGCTCACAGCAACCTCCAACTTCTGGGCTTAGGAGACTCTCTTGCCTCAGACTCCCGAGTAGTTGGGAATACAGGTACTTGCCACAGTGCCTGGCTATATAATGGCTGGCTATTTTTTTGTTGCAGTTTGGCCAAGGCTGGGTTTGAACTTGCCACCCTTGGTATATGGGACTGGTGCCCTACCTACTGACCCACAGGTGTCGCCCTGTTTATAGCTCTTAAAACAAATCTCTCTGCACACATCTTATGGGAATCAAGGTTGTAGCCCTCAGGAGAAAACATCAAAACATCAAGATGCATTTTTGAGTCTGATATTATCTGCATGGAAAACCAGCACAATCTTTGGGGCTGTGTGGACTCACTGTTTCTTGGGAACACTGGTGCATTTTTAGGTTGCCTTGACTATTTTGAATTACTAGCTCACTACTACGAAGGGTTAAACATGTACCTTCCAGACCTTGAGAACTCTGGCTGACCAGTGCCTATTCTATAGGGGGATTTCTTAGCAGAAAAGGGCAATGTACGGATTCAGGACAGTCGGCTGTCACTGTAGCAAAGGTTTGGCTGAGTTTCAAGGGCCAGTCAGCAGACAGGAACATTCACTGGTCACTTGCTGCAGGCTGGGCATGGTGCTGGGCACTCCACACAAAGATGGGCAAATCAGAACCACCCCGAGATATCACCTAACCCCAGTGAGAATGGCCCACATCACAAACTCTCAAAGCTGCAGATGCTGGCGTGGATGTGGAGAGAAGGGAACACGTTTACACTGCTGGTGGGACTGCAAACTAATACAACCTTTTTGGAAGGCAGTATGGAAAACCCTCAAAGAACTCAAGCTAGACCTCCTATTTGATCCTGCAATCCCATTACTAAGCATCTACCCAGAAGGAAAAAATCCTTTTACCACAAGGACACTTACACTAGACTATTTATTGCAGCTCAATTTACAATTGCCAAAATGTGGAAACAGCCTACATGCCCCCCAGCTCAGGATGGATTAACAAGCTGTGGTACATGTACACCATGGAATACTATACAGCCATTAAAAAGATGGAGGCTTTTCATCTTTTGTATTAACCTGGATGGAGGTGGAACACATTATTCTTAGTAAAGCATCATAAGAATGGAGAAGCCAGAATCCTGGGTACTCAATTCTGGTATGAGGACAATTAATGGGCTGGGGAGTGAGAGAAGGGAGAGTAGTGAGAGGGAAGGAGGGAGGGGCAGGAGTCTCAGTGTGTGACACATCTTTTTGGGACGGGGCAAAATTATAAGAGGGACTTTACCTAACAAATACAATCGGTATCACCTGGTTCTTTGTACCCTCAATGAATCCCTGACAATTAAAAAAAAAAATCAAGTATAATAAGAAAAAAAAAGATGGATTTATTGTGAAACTAATAGGGCCTAAGCCCCTGGACCTTCACTGGAAATGGCTTTCTCCAGGACCCAGGGGGTAGGGGTGGGGGGGACAGTAACAATTTATATGTATAATATTGCATCCATTTCCTTAAATAGGGCTCCTTAAGTAGCATTAGCTTAAATTATAAAGTGGGACCCACCTGTGATTTACGTGAGTCGCAATAAAATTACGACTGCTTTGTGAACTTGACAATGATTACAAAGGGGCCCTGCACAGCAAAAATTAAAAGGATAACTTGAGCAACAAGTGAACCAGCCAAACATGTTATTTCTACTAAACTCCACGCAGGCACCATTATTTCAGTGGAACAGCATAGTTAGGTTGATTAATTTGAATCACTGGTTTTATTTGCTTTCTTGTATTTAATATGTCAAACTTTCATAGTTAGATAAGAATTGTGATCATAAGGCATATGGATATGATCTTAAATGTGGGACCATATAAAGTACGTTATAAGAAAAAATCACATACTTTAGCATGGGAGTTTGTGAGACTTTCTCCCTCCAAGTAGAAACATATACCATACGTAAGTTTGCAATATTCTACGGCAGCGTCAAACCTCATCACTCAAGGGGAAAGACTGGAACGGGCTGGAGATGTGGTCATCTTCATGATGAAGCTAAGAACTTGACTCCACTCCTGGTCACAGTGACGTCTTCCCACCTCCTCAGCCTTTATCTATGGATGGATCCGTAGACTGATCAGCTGTGCTTGTGGCTGGTGTTTGGGTGTCTGAGTGGCTGCATGAGTCACAGCAGGAATCCTTGGGAAAGGCAGGACGGAATCTGTAATCTTTCCATCTCCTGATGCCCCCAGTGGTTCCTGGCAGTTTCCTTGGCTGGACATGTAGCTCTCTGGGATTCCTCCTCTGCCTTCTCCTGTTTTGACTTTGACTGGGCCACTGCTGTCTCACAGCAGACTGTCCCCTCCTCCACCGGGTGCTTTGGGAATCCCAAATTCCTGGTCCCTGTCTAAGTGCATCGTGCTGCCTTTGGTCAGTATGTGGCTGTCATGTGTCCCTGGGGAGCCCCTGCTCTTCTTCCCGACCATCATCTCTGGTACCCACTGCTCTGGAATCCTTTCCTTCCCCTTCCTGGTCTGCCCCACACACCTGCCGATGGCCCCTTGCTAATGTCCTCATTTTATAGACTATTTATCCTACTGACCTGAGGACAGGACTGTGATGGTTAATTCTACGTGTCCACTTGACTAGGCTAAGGGATGCCCGGATAGGTGGTGAAACAGTATTCTGGGTGTGTCCGTGAGGGTGTTTCTGGGAGGGGTCAGTGTTTGAACTCACAGAGTTGCGTGAGCATGAGGACTCAGGACACTGAGGCCTTTGGTCACACACTGCACGGCGCCTTCGGGCTTGTTGTTCATCCTGCAGACACCGGACTGTGAGACCCTCGGCCTCCATGACCTGGTCAGCCAATTCCCATAATAAATCTCTTCTTGTGTATCAATGTATATCGCCTTACGTCTGTTTCTGGAGAACTCTGACCAATACAAAGTCCATCTCCCTGACTTAATCACCTGCTCCTATAGTGAGCTCATAAACATTCAAAAACATGGTCATTAATTAAGATTTCCCTGGTCAGACTATGAAAATAAAGGCACATATTTTTATATCCTGTGAGCATTACTTGTGACACCAATCATGTGAATTTCTTTTACTTCTGAATTGTTTTGAAACTTGGGCTTGCAGCATAGAAAGTCCTCAGAGAGAGTGGCCAGCCGTGAGGTAGGACTTCAGAAGGTCTTCCCTGAACCAGTGAGACCCTGCGTCTCCCTGCGCCTCCCTCGCCCAGGCTGTGGCAGGCCCGCAGGTGCACTGCGAACCACAGAAGTGATGTGCTTATTTTCAAATCAATCTTACCTAATACAATTTTTCCCTGTAAGACAACACAAATGTGAAATTGTCTTTTTCTCTCCCTGTGGAGAAATAGATTCCTAGGGCCTGATTTTAGTAGAAGTTCATTTTCAGTTCAAAGCAAGTGTCCTCAAAAGTCAAATTTTACTTCTTTTTCTTCTGTTTTTTTCTAAGTTAAACGCCTAAGTCTCGACTACAGAGGAACGTGATTCAGTCGGTTTGTCACGCCCCAGAACCTCACAAATGTTTCCATGTGGGATTCCTCTGTTGATAAAATAAAGTGATCAATCTGTAGTATTTTGTAACCAGAGACAGGGCCAAACACCAAGAAAAGGGCATCAGGATTTTTTTTTTTTTATTTCTAGGACTTAATTCATTATGTTCCCAAATTTCTTTTTGATTTAATCCTCACTGAGTTTAGAATTATTACAAGCCAGCCTGCCTAATTTTGAACCATAACTCCAATTTCTGAGATAGTCACTTAGTTTCACCTGTAAAGGTCAGATAAACATATACCTCTGTGATAGGCCCTTGTGCGGATTCAATGTAGCAACGCGCACAGTCAGTCACAGTAAACGTTAGCTGAGGTTGAGACCAGGTACCTTTACACCAAGGCGCTTCCCCCTTTCAACTCTCGCCCCATTTGGAGTGCATCAGAGTCACCCAGGAAGCTCACCACGCACAGAGTCCCCAGGGGTCACATTCTGGAACCCGCCTCTGTAAGGAGTATCTCAGTGATTCTGCAGGACGTGTGGTCTCAACCTCCAGCAAGACAGATCAACCGTGTAACTTTCAAGGTGACTTTGAATGCCAACACCGTCATTCCCACCCCCAGATTACTCACTAAGTAAATGCTGCAAAGTGCATCCCAGAACCTCTGCCCTCTGGGAGCCCGTGATGCTGTGGGGGCGGCAGGGTGCCCACACCCTTCTTAAGCTTCCCCCGTGGGGTGTGGGGTCAACATTCCTGCCTTGTCTTCATGCTCCCACGAGACCTGGCACTGGTCACATGCCTGGGAAGGCGCTGCGTAGAATCATAACAACTGGCAGCTCCCAGACAGGCAGGCAGGGCTCCGTCCTGCCTCTCTCATTCCCTCTTTGCCAGAGGAAAGTACAAATGGAGAGAGAGGTGGGGAGGTGGGAGGGAGGCAGGAAGGGACAGAGAAAGGGAAAAGCCCCGGCCTGCCTCCATCCTTCTTTAAAATGGGGTTAGCAGCTTGTATCTCAAAGGTGCGATTTGGAGTTTTAAGTGAGATGTGTTCTTTGTCGTCCTTATAACACTGGATGATACATGGATTTTTTATTGCCACTTCACTGCTGTGCACACCACAGTCTGACTTCCCACTGGATTATAACCATCCTGACACCCGGCCCGGCATCAGCCTTGCTCTGCCCACCCACCCCCCCCCCCGGTCCTTATCCTCAGACTCACGCCCTGCCCCACTGCCCTAACGTGCCTCCTGTAGCCCAGCCCTGCTAATTCTCAGCCGTCCAAAGGGAGCAGAGAGAAAGTAACAGGCCGGCCACAGATCACTGATCCAAGCAGCAGGATTTCTGGGGTAGCCAGAGCCAGTAATGCAGGGTCACTGGGAGATATCCTGCAGTGACCGTGGGGCAATCTCAGGAAATGCAGACGGAGAGCCTGCCAGGGCCACAGAGCGTCAGGGGTGCTGCCCAGCACGTTGTGTGCCCGGCCCCTGGGCCTTGTCTCCTCATTCAAATGGCTGCCAGTCCCCGGTTACAGCGCATCCTGGGTTGCCCAGAGCAGGGAGCAGGACTGCCCCAGGCCAGGACCACAGAGTGTCTGGGATAATGGAAGTTTAGTATAAGGGGACTCGGAAGAGTCATATGGGTACCAGTTGTCCTGTGCTTAGCGGGCACACAGATGTTTGGAGAATGAAGAACACGCAGCCCAATATTTCGTGTGTGTGCTTTTAGCGGGTGTAGCTTAAGATAATAAGGTATACATACCATGTATTAGGTATCAGAGCATTTTCTTGAAAAAAAGATCATGTAAGTGAGGACACGGTTTCAAAACATTCTTAGGTAATCTCAGAGCCCTGTGTTCACTGGGGAGGGTTGTCTGGCCGTACTTTATAGGTCCTGCCTCATTGGAACACTCCCCCTGCCCTGCGGGGCCGCAGGGGTTCAGTCTGTTCCAGCCTCTCCCAGCTCTGCTTCTGCAGGAAGCCGTGTCTGGAGTGAGGACCCCTCCTTGCCTCACCACCATCTACTCACATCATGCTAGAATCCTCCCAGATTTCTTTGACTTCTCCCCAGGGACTTCTAACTCCTGCCATGAGCAAACATGCAGAAAAAAAATATCTATTCATAAACTAGAAGATTCTCTTCCTGGATGGTCTACAAACTCACTCTCACCCTTTGATAACACCAAGCCACATTTCTTGAGTATTTGATTTATAGCAGCCAAGACATCTTATTGACAGGCTTCAGGACATACTGCACCAAAACCCACCAGTGTGATGTTGGAAGCCAGCAGGAGAAAGGCCACTTTCACCATCCCTCGGCCGTTTGCCCTGAAGCAGACCCTAAAACCTCTGGAGGGGACCCAGAGCCTCCACCCACACCCACACCCTCCAACCCCCTGTTCATCTCCCTTGGAGCCCTTATACAACAGATCCTGCCCTGTACCTGGACGACAAGTAGAAATTCCACAAACCGTCCCCATAAAGTCTCCCAGGACCCCGGTGTACTCCCATCAGGTCACACCCTGCTGTCCTCCGATCATATCTCGGTGTCACTGTGAGTAACAATGCACAGATCATTTCTTGGAGTCTTAATTTCTTTCAGCTCCTGTGCCACATAAAACGTAGATTAAATACTTCCATTATACTTTTATTAATTCATGTTTTGAGATAGGGGACTTGGCCACGAACATTGCAATAGGTGAGGAAAACGATCCCTTTTTCTCGCCTAGGCTACTTTTACAAAAACATTATCAAAGAGGTTCTTCACGATCAGATCTCCATGTGCCTGGAATTTTGCTTAATTTTTTTTTAGAGTTTCCGAAGCTGATCACACTCACTCCACCAAGCTGGGTCTGCAATTCTGCACTCCCCCGCTCAAGTGAAAAAGATTTCTCTTCAAATCCATGTATCTGGAAATTCCCTGAATATAAGCAGAAGTGACGATGAACTTAAAATACAAATCATTATCGTTTGGATCAGGACAAGTGTTAACTTCTACCTCCTAATCCGAGGCTTCAATGCAGGTCTCGGTTTGATGGTCCTTAGGCACAGAAAATGTACTCATGGCCGGTGAACCTCTGGAGTGGAGCCCAAAAGACCTGGGGAAAGGTCCAGAGATCATGAAAGCCCCCGAAACCAGATAAATTAGAGTCATCGGGCTGCCTGGGCCCTCTGGTGCCTCCCTCTCATCCTCAGAGTCACCTTGTTGCAGGAAGACAAGGCCCAACGGAGAGAAAGAGCGCCCAATCACCATAGTTATAAGAGGAAGGGCTTATTCATCGGCCAGGAGCTTACGGCATAGAAGATTTCCAAATGGCCGCACTCCCGACTGGCTTGGTCTTTCCCTTTTTATTGACAGTCAAAAAGTTCCACCCCACAGGGACCCTTCCCATTGGTCAGTTTGAATCAAGCGGGAGATGCTACTCCAGCCCCTACAGAACTACAGGATTTCACAGAACTTCTAAATTTCCAAGTTCCAGGGAGTTAAGCCTATAAATTCCCAAGAGCTGAGTCACCATGGAGAGGGCTCTGCAGGTGCATCCTCCTGGTCTCCCTGAGAAGACCTGTTCTCCCAGACCTCGCCCCTCTCTGGTATCCTCTCTCAACCTGGCTGCCTGGGCCCTCTGATGCCTCCCTTTTCATGGGCAGTCACTTGGCCGCCTTGAGCTAACTGGGATCTCTTCTGCAGACGGATTCTTGCCAACCATTATGAGGAGAAAATTTACTTTTATCATAGCAAATAATGATACAGGAGATCTTTAAGTGTAGATGATCTCAGAGGGCATTGCTAGAGTGTGAGCAAAGCCTATACAAAGCTACATTTTTTAAACATTTTTGTTTTCTCTGGACACTCACATGCTAATTTTTCCCTGATCCCAAGAGCTAGGTACTATTTCATGACTAACTTTTAAAAGGAATTAAACAAGGGTGGTGCCCATAGCTCAGTGGTTAGGGCTCTGGCCTCATACACCCAGGCTGGCAGGTTTGGACCCAGCCCAGGCCCACTAAACAACAATGACAACTGCAACCAAAAAATAGCCAGTCATTGTGGTGGGTGCCTGTAATCCCAGCTACTCTAGAGGCTGAGGCAAGAGAATCACTTAAGCCCAAGAATTTGAGGTTGCTGTGAGCTGTGATGCCAGGCACTCTACTGAGGGTGACATAGTGAGACTGACTGTGTCTCAAAAAAAAAAAAAATAAATAAATACAAAATAAACAAATAAAAAATGAAAGGCATCAAACAAGAGTTAAAATAAATTTAGAAATCTTTGTTACTACACAGTTTTCCGTATTATAATCGAGCCTTTGTTTTTCATTCAGAAACGATGATTCTGGTTTTGTTCACATAACTTTCAATTTATAAAGACACAGTGGCCAACTTCTTTAAGAACCAATTTTTTTGTGTTAAAATGCATTTTTTAGGGTATACACGGTACCTTTGTTAAATAAATAACACATGAAATATACAAAGTGGCCATAATGTTCGTGTGCAATTTAAAATAGTGTGTAGTTTACGACCACCCTGTGTGTTGATTGATATGAGAACAATATATAAAAATACTATAAGTAACGTCTGATGTCTGTGAACACATCAATATAGTAATATTTACATATTTAATATATTTAGTGTATGTTAAATAATTATATAATATGTATAATCAGATCAGTTTGACTCACTAAAATTAAAAGCCATTTCACTTAGAAAGTCTCCCATAGTGCTGCTCTGAGCCCCGGGACTGAAGGAAACAGTTTGAATGCACATTGGACTAATGTATCTTACTGCTGAATGGGTATTTTTTAGGCTTGTAGATGTTCACATATATTACATTGTGATTGTAAATCATCGCTTCACGTTCTTTCTGCTTCCCCTGAGATGTTCCAGATGCGAGCAGGAAGAGAAAAGGATCTCAGAAAACAGACAGAAGGAGGCTCCATCAACACCATCAGAAGTTGCTGGTTCAGTCCAGGAGTTCAGAGTATTTCCATCTCCGTTTGTGATGTTAATGAGCATTAACTGAGATTCTACCTTAGGACTTTCTCCTTTTGATGTTTTTTCTTTTCTTTTTGGTTGAGCTGGGGAAGTGTGTGCTGCCCTTATTTCTCAGTTTAGGATCTGGACCTGCAGGAGCCCATCAGGGAAGTCTTCATTGGAATTCTAAAAGCTTTCCCAGAAAACAGAGCACAGGTGTCCTCACTCAGACCTTACCTTATTAGGTCCAATTCTTAATTCTGCAGTTTTTGGCCAGGGCCGGGTTTGAACCCGCCACCTCCGGTTTATGTGGCCGGTGCCCTACTCACTGCCCTTAATTCTTAATTCTGAATGGGATTTTTTTGGCTAAGTCAAATCTACTTAGGCTTTAGAGGCAATTTCTACACTATTCTCTTCCAAGATTGTCAGAACAAAAAGTTAACTTGAGTAAATTTTATTATATATTTCCATTATAAAAGTAATATTTACATATTATTTAAAACTTAATAAAAAAAACTCCTATATATACATCTACACACTACCCACCAGCCGGAAAATGACAGTTTCTTGTGTCTTTCATGTAATTTCCTTTCTTTCTAAAAACACAATTTCATGTCATACTATTTGAGAAATAAGGCAACAATAGAGACCAAAGCAGTGTCAACAGAAGGTCTGAGGATACTGTTTGGCCAAGGAGGGGCAGGGAAAGGCCCCATGCCCGTGGCCCCTCCGGCCCCTGGCTGACATCCCGCCAGCCCCTCCCTGGGCGTCCACACACGTGACGCCCTTGTCTATGAGCTACTTTCTCACGTACCTGTCCTGCAAAGGGCTTCACAAAGTGAGATGGGACTGTGAGTACAACCCTGTCCCTCCCTCTGTTCACTGAATGGTAACAGACACCTCCACAGGGTGGGTAAACCAGAACCCCAGGGGAGTCGCCCTCACTGTTGGGAGCTGCTGTTTTCAGCCACCTTCACCTTCCAGAAACAGACAGGGGGCCCTTCTGAGGAGCCCCCGTCCCTCCTGGGGCTCCTGGGTTTGTGAGAAGGGATTTCTGACTCCTGCTCACAGCTGTCTGTCCCGTGTGCTGACAGTCAGGGGAGCTCTGCTGAGAAACATTCTGGGTAAAGTCAGCACTGCAGAAGTCTGAGAAAGAAAAACAAGACCATTTGTTAACTCTCCTCAGGCTCCAAAACTCCACCTGGTTTGGGAGGGAAAGAGAGAGAGAAGGAAAGAGAGAGAGCACAAAGCTCCCCGACCCCGAGTGTGCTGTCACAAAGACTGCATGTACAAAATGGTTGCTGGTGGCCCTCCTGCTTCCCCTAAACCTAAGCACACTGTGTGTGTGTGTGTGTGAGTGTGTGTGTGTATGTGTTTGCTTTTCCAGGCCTGTGCTGAAAGCCTGAAATTTGATACTCAGAGGCCACAGCCCCAGAGGGGTCAGCGTGTGGGCTGGCTTCCCTGGGTGGGCCAGGCACGCAGGCGATGGCAGTGCTGGACAGTGGCCATTCAGCCGTTCAGCTTGGCTATGCTGGGGGCAGCTGCTCCAGGGAGATCCTGGCAGGAGAACAGGGGCAGAGCCCAGGGGGCCAGGAGAAGCCCAGCAGGGGCCTGCTGGCAGTGCTGCCTCCCCTCTGCGGGCTGCTGGAGGGGGCGCTGAGGTGGCTGAGGGAGTCTCATCAGCTTGACCAGCGCCAGGGCAGCTGGGGCCCTCTGCACTGTGACAGCTGCATGGCCCCTGCTGTGTGACCTTCAGAGCCAGTCCTCTGATTTCATAGGGACAAAAATGTGCCCTTGGTGTATAAAATCAGTGTGGGCCACCGATTTTAAATTTTGTACCATGTTTTTGTATTCATTCCAATATTCAGTGTCATCTCACTGAAACATCTCTGAGATGCAAGTTCTAGAACAGCAAACAAAACAAACCAAGAACCCCAGCTACTGTGTACATGGGAATAAAAAGTATGCACGGGTTCAGAGTCTGCAGTGTCAGACAGTGTAAAACGCCCTTTCTCGGGCTTGTGGTCAGCTGGCATTGCCGCTGATGCTGCTGTATTAAGACATGCATTCTTTTGGAAAAATCTCCAGTAATAGCGAAATGTTTTGATATACAGGACATTAAAAAAATCATTGTAATAGCTAAAATTGTATAAATTAGTTTAATAAATATCTAAGTTCAAAGAAGGGCACATGAAAAGAACTGAGTTGTTATTGCCGTTTTTATTATTCTTTTGGTGATTTAAAAGTAATTTCTTTGATTTCTGTGGGGAAAAGAATATTTAAAATATAAAATACTAATGTTTAAATAAATCAGCATTATTCCACCTCTATTATACTGTCTCATCTCTAACTATTTTTTAACTTCTTATAAGGACTTTTAGTTTTAAGAGGAAATGTAATTTCTACAGCAAAGGAAATTAAGAAATACAATGATGTCTGGTACTTTCTTACTTAAACCACATTGTGCATTGATGTATTTAGGTACATGGGACCATTGCAGACAGATAGAAAGACAAATAGGTGGCTGGCTATATGAACAGATGGGTAGAGACTCAGACACCGTACTGAATACATACGTGCACGTATGATATCGTGTGCATGAGGTGGTACATGTGCTGTGATGTGTGTGACGCAGTGTGTGTGCTGTGTGGTGTGTGTGAGGCAGTGTGTGGTCTGTATGGTGTATATGACACGGTGTGTGTGCTGTGTGGTGTGTGTGACGCAGTGTGTGGTCTGTGTGGTGTGTGACATGGTGTGTATGCTGTGTGGTGTGTGTGAGGCAGTGTGTGCTCTGTGGTGTGTGTGACACAGTGCGTGCTGTGTGGTGTGTGTGATGCAGTGTGTGGTCTGTGTGGTGTGTGTGATGCGGTGTGTATGCTGTGTGGTGTGTGTGACACAATGTGTGTGCTGTGTGGTGTGTGTGATGCAGTATGTGCATGTCATAGTACATGTGATGCAGTGTGTGTTTCACTGGGTGTGTGACACAGTTTGTGTGTTATACTGTGTGGTGCAGTGTGTGTTACACTGAGCGTGTGACACAGTTTGTGTGATATACTGTGTGTTATTCTGTTACACTGGGTGTGTGACACAGCTTCTCTGAGAGAAAAGGGAGGAAAGAAACCTCCAGGCACACGTACCCCGATTTTAGCCTGCCCCGGGGCATCCCACACTCACACCTCCGCCAGCACACATCTCCCCACCTGCTCAGGGTCACACAGCAGACAGCCTGTCCCATGCGCTGGGGGCTACACCAGGCCAAAGGTGCTTGGTACTGTGCTAATAAATGTCCTGATGCAGGGTAAAATGTTCTCTGCCCGTCACCCAGGACGTCCTGAGTGCATAAAACACGACACAGGCACACACTCGTCTTTATCAGGCCAGAGCCTTCTCCGGTGGTGTTTGACACAGAAGCCCTCTCCCCTGCCGAGTGCCCTGCACAGTGCGAAGTCTAAACTTCTCAGCTAGCAGCTGACGTCCTTTCACAGTGTCCTAAATAAAGGATGTTTCAAGTGCGATGTCTTACTGCTTCCCAAAGTGACTTCCACGGCAGCTGCACAAGCCAAGGTGAATCTCCTGAAAGCTCCTCCTCTCCCGTTTCCTTCCTCTCCTTCCATCCTTCCCCCAACGCACTTTGCCCATCCCATATCCAAACAGCCCGACTGAAATTGCCCCCTGCTCTCTGCAGAAGCCCGAGTTCCTCTCCCAGGCAGGGGCCAGTGGAGATGCCCTGCACTGTCCCCTCCTGCCCACGGGTCTGGAGTTTGGCTTCCTGCCGCGAAGCCCTGGTGGATTTCTGTGCTCACAGCCACCTCGCAGCAGCCTCTCAAGGGTGCCACACACCCAGATGTCAGGAATGGCAAAACTGAAATGGAAAAATGTTAAATAATTTGCTCAAAACTACTATTTGGCAGTGCTGAGATTCAGTTTCAAATCCTTCTGACTCCAAGGCCATGTTCTTCCTCCTGAGCAAAGATCCGTATTAGATTTTGAGGATTATTAAAAAGAAACAGACAATAAAACACAGAATACCTGGTACCCAGACTCAACTGGTTGACTACCTAGGTGAGGTAAGTAACACATTTATCTGGCAGAGAACCAAGTAAGGGAGATGAGTGGCCTTGGGTGCATCTGCAGGATTATCACTGCTTTTTCCCTGGACATGGAAATGTGGCAGCCTGGAATTCTCCTCACTCTACCAAGTACAGGTGGTCCCTGGGTTACAGACAAGATACGTTTGTAAGAATGTCTTTATGTTAGAATGGTATGTAACTCAGACCCCGATGAAGCACACATAGACAGTAATAATAACAATCACAGTAATACAGTGGCTCATAATGTGGTAATAATACTACAATGGATACTATAATAATAATACTCTAATACCCCACTGTATAATAATAAGTTACAGAAAATACTGTGCCCTTTCATGCTTTTTATTTCAATTCAAACAAACAGAACATAAAAACAAACTCATACAAAAAGTTCGTATAGGAAATAAGCAAAATTTCAAAACCGAGTATTACAGATTAACACCCACCTAGTGTTCCATCAAAGCTGGACTAATAGGAATGTTGCTCTTATTTTGATCTTCTAACCAAGTCAACAATTACCTTTCCATTTACATAATTAATCCACTATCCTGTTAGTAATAATTGATGCTCTCATCGGAGCTCCACTATTCCTGCTGTATCCTTTATAACTGTTCCAGCGTTGGAGTGACAGAGCCTGGCGCTCCCCAGTGAGTGATGGCATCTGGCCTTTCTCTGAAAGCTTCATTATTTCTACTTTCATTTCCGTTGTCATCACCTTCCTCTCCACGGCAGGCTCACCTGGACTTGCCGGGGACTTGACTTTAGATGCTTGATGATTCGGGTCAGTACAGACTCACAAAATCAAATAGACAAGTTAAGAGGAAAGTGGTGCTGTGAGTCAGCGACCATCTAAACGAGGAGACGAGCCGCAGGGCAAAGGTGCTGCGCCAGTGGCCACTTAAGCCACGTAAGTTTGTTTCCATGTGTGGAAGAAGCTAGTTTCCATTTCCAAGTTAGTGATTTAATCATTCAATTACAATTTATCTTTATGGGGAGCCTTGTGAGCCTGTTTGTAATTACAGAACACTGTAAGTCGGGTCGTCCGTAGCTGAGGACTGCCTGCACGAGCACGTCTCTGCACTGGGATTTGTAGTGCCCAAGGTCAACCCCAAGGTCAGTGGAGGGGTCAAAGGACAACAATAAGTACAAAATAGACGTGCAAACTGCAAATGCGTCTCTATTTATACACGTTGCATGTACACATCTTAAACAGGACATTAAATAATCAGTCTGCTGCCTTGTGTCTTCATAAGAAGAAAAATTAAAGCAAAGACACAAATAAGCAAAGAGATAGTGAGTGCTGCAGGTGGGTTCTGCCTGGGACATGCTCTGCGGCGGCTCCGGCTGCTACGGCATCTCTCTCTTCAATCCTACAACAGGTGCTTCCTTCTGTCCCTGACTCTAGTTCTTCTGTCCTTGTGTGGCTGTACTCGGCCGCTGCTGCAGCTTTTGCCCCCGGGCTGTCCTGTTGGTGAATTTTGCATTTACCAGCCTCCTCTGTTCAAATACAGACACTGTGTTACTTTTCCTCTCCCATTCCTGGCATCCCCACCATCTACTCATTTTCTCTTTCTCCCAGGCCACCTTGCCTCTGAACAAAGGCCCTCAAGACACCTGCTGGCGTCCCTACAGAGTCACAGGTGCACACTCTCCCTGATCCTTCATACTCAGAAATACATTAATTATGATTGGTCCATTCTACTGTCTGTGGTGGGTCCATTCCATTATTCAGGGTGGGTCCATTTCACTGTCCATAGTTGGTCTGTTCTGTTATCTATGGCTGGTCCATTCCATTGTTCATGGTTGGTCCATTCTGTAGCCATGATCAGTCCATTCTGTAGCCATGGTTGGCCCATTCTGCTAGCCATGGTCAGTCTATTCTGTAGCCATGGTCAGTCCATTCTGTAGTCATGGTCAGTCCATTCTGTAGTCATGGTCAGTCCATTCTGTAGTCATGGTTGGTCCATTCTGCTAGCCATGGTTGGTCCATTCTGTAGCCATGGTTGGCCCATTCTGTAGCCATGGTTGGCCCATTCTGCTAGCCATGGTCAGTCCATTCTGTAGCCATGGTCAGTCCATTCTGTAGCCATGGTTGGTCCAATCTGTAGCCATGGTTGGTCCATTCTGCTAGCCATGGTCAGTCAATTCTGTAGCCATGGTCAGTACATTCTGTAGTCATGGTTGGTCCATTCTGCTAGTCATGGTTGGCCCATTTGGCTAGCTGTGTTTGGTCCATTCTGCTAGCCATGGACAGTTCATTCTGTAGCCATGGTTGGTCCATTCTGTAGCTATGGTTGGTCCGTTCCATTTCTCAGGGTCAGTTCATTCCATTATCTGTGACTGGTCCATTCTGTTATCCATGGACTGGACTCCAGTCCTCAGGCCTTCCCACTCAGACTGAGCTGCACCACTAGCTTCCTCAGATCTCTGGCTTTCAGAGCAGATTGTGAGATTTCTCTGCCTCCGTAATCCAGGGAGACAATTGCTCTACCAAACCTCATACAAAAAGACACACACACACAAACACACACACATACACTCTGTTAGTTGTTTCTCTGGAATACCCTGACTAATCTATTAGTTTAATTAGACTTTTTAAAAATTTATTCTATTTATTATTTTTGTCTATACTTCCAACAAGCTGTATGTCATTGGAAAACATAGAACCATGGTGTCTGGTTTCACTGTACATCTATGAGCACCAACTTCAAATGACCTGTTAACCAGAACTGGTAATCCTCCATTTTCCTAGGTCAATGGTCTTCAAATTTTGTCCTCCCTCAGAATCAATAGGAGGGCATGGTAGACACAGGTAGTTTGGCCCATCCCCAGAGGTTCTGATTCAGTAGGTCTAGGTGGGTCCAAAAATGTGCATTTCTAAGAAATTAACAGATGATACTAATAAAATTGGTCCAGGGGCCTCCCCTTGAGAACCACTCCTTAGCGGCTCTTTCCCTTACTCTCCTCCATGACTATGGTATATTTTAAGCCTTCTCTACTCTCAAGTCTCCAACTCGGGAGATTATAGGTGTGAGCCACTTCACCCACCACAAAATTTCCCCTTTTTATAAGGACAACAGCCATACGGATCAGGGCCCTACCCTGTCCTGGGTTGACCTCATTTTAACACTGATGCATCACCCGGGTAGAAGGCCCTGAGAGACAAGGACAGAGACTCGGGTGATGCTTCTACAAACCAGGAAACACCAGACGTTGCCAGCAAACATCCAGAAACAAGAAAGCATGAAGGAGTCTCACGTACTTCTCAGGTGGCACCGACCCAGTTGACACTCTGACCTCTGCCTTGGTGTCTGCAGAGCTGCGAGACTGTAATTCCGTTGCTGAAGCTGCCTGGTAGGCAGCCCTTTGTCACGGCAGCCTCAGCAAACAAGCCCAAGTCATAACTTTTTCCTCCCATTTGTTCTAGTCAAAAAGTTTAGACCCGTCCTTGAATTCTGTCCTTTCCTGCACTGCTATCAATATACAGGGAAGCCTCTGTAAGTTGGCCACCCAAGGGACTGTAACAAATGGGTCAGCACACAGGAGTGGTCAATGTAAGCAACTAGGCCTGCCGTACTTAGGTGTACAGGGGGTGCACAGCCAGTCTATGAAAATTAGGTCAGCATAAGAAGGTGGTTGGTGGAGGGACCTGGTCAGCGATGCGGGGTCTAATGTATACATGTAAAATGGAGCACTTCCCCCACCTGGCCTGCTCCCACCCTGGCACCAACACCACCATCCCCTGGAAGAGTGCAGTGGCCTCCTTCCCACTCCTCGTATGCTGCTCCATGCTCTTCATCTTTGACAACATCTTTTGAAATTTCTCAGAGCACTTTGCTCACTGCTCAAGACTCTCTACTGGCTTCCTACTCAACGAGGCCAGGCGCTTTGCAGAGCACCCCAGCCTATCTCACAGATGAGCTCTCTTCTCTCCCTCCCCCAGGGGCTGAGTTCCAGCCACATGGCTCTCAGCCCTGTTCCCTGGTGAACACAGCAAAGATGGCTGCACATCAGGGCTTCACCCTCTGCTCTCCCCTTGGCCAAAAGTCCTTTCTTCAATACCTGCAGCCCTTGACTGTCCCCAAATGTCTCTGCTCGTACCCTTCCTCCAAGCATTTGCTCAAGGTGCCTTCTCGAGCGACACTTACAGCAGTTCCTGCCTGCTGCCTCCTTTGGTCCCAGGCCTGGCGGTCAGCTTCCTGTTCTTCCCTGCTGGCACACTGCCCCACCGCTCACCTCTGCTGGCCTTCCCCAGCGGAACCTAAGCTCTATGAGGGAAGAAAGATCTTGTTTGTCTAGCTGCTACTTTCCAGTGGTCAAGAACATCTCTGGACACAAAGCCGTGCTCAGTGAACTTGCTTGAATGAACGAATGAACAGCTGGGGCTGCTAACCCCCCTCCCTCTGCCTGCTCCAGGGATGCCGAGCATTAATCATCTCCATCCCGGGCCTCCCAGATGAGCAGACCAGTCTCTTCAAACAGCCATCATTTTAAGCACTCATTGGTACTATTTCTGGCAGTCTCTGAGGAGAAGTCAAATAGTGAACAGTCTTGAAATCAAGCTTTCTCCAGGATTGTTTCCAGAACACGGGTGTAACCCCCTCGAGGACTCCTGACTTTAGAAATAAAAGCCCCTGACCTCAGAGTAACTTATGTTTTAAACCGAGAGATGCTTTCTGTACGGCAAAGGCAGCTTTTGTGAATATAATCTATTATAGATCATTAACTATTCCATAACATTATGTTAAAAGTCCATGAGTTTTCAAAGCAATTTCTTTAATTATTTTCTCATGTTTGAGTCCAAATTAAAAAATGTGGAATTCTGCAATGACCCAGCCATATTTATATTTAGTTAACTACATGTCCAAAGGGAGAAATAGTAAAGATAGGAACATTTTGGATTCTGAAAGTTCCTGGTCGATTGTTCTAAAGGTGATTTTATTATAATTGGTGTTAGAATCTTCTTCCCTTGGAATTTTACCCCTTGGCCAGGTTTTCCCTTTTCTGATGCCCCTAACACTTGCTGTCATTCCAGGAGATTTTGCCATCCAGGTGTCTGTTGTTCCCTATAAATTTAGTAAGAAGGTTTGCACCAAAATAAACTATAAATTTTGCTATTGTTTTTATTTTAATGTTGTGTATTAATGAAAATAGGCTTTGACTTACCTTCTAGGAAAAGCAGAAGAGACAAGGGGATTTGATGAGGAATTTGGGATTTCTGTCACCAAGCCTTCTGGAACCATTGTCATGGTAAGGGGACAGTTGTGCAGGAAGCCAACTCAGAGCAGCTGCTGGCCTGAGGCCCAGGCAGCAAGGGCGGGGCAGACATGCTGTGCAGAATGGCTGAGGCAGCCACCAAGCTGGGCCACACGGCCAGTCTAACAGAAAACCTACTGCCTTCTGGGCAGTCTCATTTTATTATATCTCTTAACTAACCAGAAAAGGTGAACTTCCAAATCTGTTATTTCATGTATAGAATGCTCCCCTAGTACCCAGCTACACACAGTTTTATTAATTTGCATCTTTTCCCTAAAATAAATGACTTTGGAGCAAAACTCCATTTATTTACATTTAAAATAGCATAAGGAACGAGGCTGAAATGCCAGCAACATGATGGAAGGAGGACTACAAGGTGGATTAATATTTATTATCTTTATTTTTATGTCATCAGCATATCATTAAAGGTCATTCAAAATAGTGGGTAATTTGTCTTCACCGATACCTTTAAAACAACAGGGATGAGAGCTGGAGCTGGTCTTAAATATTTACTCAACTTATTCCTGTCCATCAATGCTGCAAATAAGGCTATGATTAAATCCAATAAATCACATGTATGATAATTAATAAAATATGCAGACTGCATCACCAGACTTAGTGCTCGGTATTAAAATATGCAGGCAACTCTCTGGTCTTTTGACTTTTGGCAAGATAGTTGCTAATATCCCAGCCTAATTTTATGGAAATATTTCTTTGAACCTCCTTAAAATGCCAAAAAGTAAATTCTAATTTAAAGCGGACACAAAGCTTTGATTTATAGGACAAGAGCTTCACAGTATGAAATGTACAATTGACAGGACACGTTTTGGTGACCGAGCTCTCAAATGGAGTGGATTTTATTCCACGACTGGGTGAAAGAGTTGTCCCTATGGCCAGAGACTTGAAAACAGACACCCATCAAATTCCTCCCAAACTTAACCAAAGTCATTCACATCTTATATTTATTCTAAGCCAGTTGGGAAAATTTACTTGCTCAGTTCATGGAGAAAAATCAGTGATTATGCCACTTTTTTCTTTTGCTTGTTGCAATTAGTAAAAGTCGAAAGGAAATTTGATGTACTTAACTTCGGCCTAACCAAAACCAGCATCAACAGTTTATGGTACAAACTTCCAAAAGCAGGTGTGAAGTATGTCAGAAATGGACAAGGATAATCACGTTGTTTCCACCACTTTTGCAAAACCGCAAGATTTTTTTTGCCAGCTACCAGAAAATCACAAGATTTCTCTAATCTTTATAGAGGTACAAGTTTTTATAACAGATGAGACAAGGAGAAAAAGTAGGAGTAGAAAGGGGAAGGGGGGTTCTTGATAAACCTGGATGTTCAGTGCGTATTCAACAAGCGTCTTGACATTTCAACTGAACAGTCGAAGTGTATTTAGAATGGGAGATGGATTTATGCTCCGTGTGATCAGGAAATTAATCAGAATTTTACTGATGTAAAGCTTCTTGCTAAAAAGCATTAAGGAATTTTCCATATTACCTAAAAGAAACATAAATTCTGAACATCTCTGCACATTTCTCCAAAGACCAAAGGGAATGCAGGACCTTAGGTCACTAAGAATCACTATCCAGAGCTAGGTATTGCACGGGTAGGTGGTGTAAGAGATTCAACAAAATGACTTTATTGTTGGGTCTAATCTCAAAAAATATAGCACATAACTTTAATAATTAAATAATAGTGTAAGTAATAAAATAAAAACCATTCAAAATGGTCTCACATGTGTCGCACAATGTAAGTAACTGGTGGATACTTGAATAAGACTTTGATCTTCTTCCCAGTAAATAACCAGTTCATGATCTCAGTTTTTCAGGTTCAAGTTATGTTTTATTGTTTTCTTGATTCCACAGTTGTTTGTGGTTACAATCACTTCTAATCAGTTGCGATATGATCTTGTGGATTTGGGTTCTTGCCCCATTTAATCTGAAGGAATAATCTGTTTTTATTAATAGCAATGATAACTCAGTATTAAACAAAGTGATATTTATTTTTTCCATACAAGAAAATTATATTGGGATAGCTACATTCTTTCCCACTTTGTACCTCAGGGTTGGCAGTTAGCTCTTTGAATCTCTTCCCTAGTCTATTACAAATAGTTTTGCAGAACTACAGCCGATGTGGGATGTGATTCCAAATGTCATGGGAAAGACAAAAAGCATTCGTGAAAATTGCCCTCAGACAGTCCTAGGAAGACACATTACCAGACGCTGAGAAAGCTTTTCAATAAGGCTAACAAATTCAGGTTTGGGTTTGAAATGTTGAAAACAGGAGCCATTTTTGTGGTTAAGTATCAGATGCTCTGAGTGGCCTCAAGGCATGAGAGTGTCCTGAGGCACCTGACCTGCCATGTAGGGGATGCTCAGACTATGGAGTCACCCAGGACCTGGCCCTTCTGAGGGGACTGCAGAAGTGCCCTCCCTCTTGCGCTCACAAGGACACATGCCTTAAGTAGTGAATCAACAGCAGTATTTGAGTTTTGTTCCCACGAATTTGAGGGAATGGGGGCAAACATACATACCTATACCCAATTAATGCACACCTGTTTTCTTTCATGAAGATAACACTGACATAGTTAGAAAGCAACGTTCTTGATTATTTAAATTTAATTTCAATCAATTTTAATCGTATTGCCGTGTCTTATACCACCGTTTCCCAATTTGTGGGTTAGTTATTCCAATTACATCTTCATGTAGATGATTTCCAGAGAAAGGAGGTGGAGAGAACCTGGACCACTTGACACTTCACATTCCAAAATTTGCTTTCATTGACTTCACACGTAAATAACAACCTGCATGCTCTGAATTCTCCCCGAGTGCTGCAATAGCATCACCTGTCTCCCAACTTTATTCCCTTAGTTACAGAAGTTCCCTTTACGTCTCAGGGTGTTGTCATCAAATAATATTTTATTTCAGAAGATCTTTTCTTTTTCTTGAGAGAACGAATGATGTATTTGATAAATTGTTTCCTGATGTAAATCTTTCTAAATATTCCATTAATACGTTCAGCTTCTTATGTTTATTTTCCTCTATTTCTTTCCCTGAGCGGGTTATTTATGTTTTAAAAGCAGCCATCCCTCTGGGCTACCGACGGGCCTCAGAATAACAGGGGTCAATGTGTGTGCACCCTCCTGTCTTCCCCAGACTCAACTCCATCCGCGTTCTGCCTTTGCCCGCGACGGGAGCGCTGTGTGACAGGTTCACATCATCTGCTCAGGAAAGCAGGTGCCTAAGGAGGCGAACGGGTGTCCCAGCCCTCGCAGACGATTTGGGGATCTCCTCCCCCACGTGCTGAATTCTTGCCACATTCTCTGCACTAGAAAAGCACAGCCCAATCTGTCAGGGGCGTTTTCCATGGATTTCTCCTGTGTTTTGAGGCTTTTTGCCTGATGTGTCAATATGAGTTCTCTGTTGCTTTGGTTGCTACTGGTTTTTAGTTTTAAACAAAAGATTTTTTTGACCTTGCTGGTGTTTCCCAATATAGATAGTTGGCTTCGGCCTTCAACACCCCTGTCCCAGGTCAGGCATCATCTGCAAATATCAGATGGATTCACCGCTATCAGCAAACAGGACACTGCCCCTCACATTTGCGGGTCCCCAGCTCTGCTGCTGACTGGGGAAGGAGCTATTGGCCTGTGGTGGAGAAAGGAGCCCAGGTGGCATCTCCAGGAGCAGCTGGTCCCTCTGGGTTGCCAGGCTTTGTCCTCAAAAGTGAATTTTTTTTAGAAATTCTTAACTTTATTTTCTATTTAGTAATTTTATTCTCTTGGGGAATGGAGTCGCATCACTATGGCCTGTGCCATTTTCATTTTATTGCTCTTGATGGGTATGCTGTGACACCTCCCACTACCAGAACCCTCCCCCAGTTTCACAGGGGTGGTCTCTGTTGTTTTTACATACTTTAGTTTGTTTAGTCCGATTTAGCAAAGAGGTGTATTAAAATGTACATGAAAAATTCCAAAGTTCCTGGAATTCTATCATTTCTTCTGAATAGGCTGTCCAAGGTGGTCTAAGTTTTCAGGGGTTCTCTGTCCTTCATCCACTCATCCTGTGTGGGGTTTCATACATCCCACCCCTCCAAAGTCCGGGGTGCCAATCCCTCGCCCGCAGCTGTCTTCCCTCCCTCCTGGGAGTTGCCTCTCACCTCTCTATCTCTCCTGGTTGGAGTCAGGTGTCAAACTTTCTGTCCCCAGACTCAGGACATGTCCCACGCTCAGGTCGGCGTGGTCTGTGAGTTTCTGCACCCAGCACTGTCCAGGCAGGGGTGGGCTGGGCAGTGAGAGGTCAGCTTCACCTTCTGGCCAGCAGCCCCAATCTTAACAGGGGTGTCTCTTGGTCCGCTTCACTTCTCTTGAGGAGAAGGAACAAGATACAAAATAGTGCTACCTCCTCATATTTTTAAAAAATGTTTTTGATTTATGATGAGTTTTAAGGTTGCGTTCAAATGGATCAGCAGTCAGATGACAGGAGCTGATCATTCCCTGTGAGCAAGCTCTGTCTGGAGCTGTCTAACTCTTCTCTAGAATTACTAACACCTGTCCTCCTCAACATAAAGTCCTCAGTGGACATCACAGGACAACGGGAAACGTCCCCTTTAATATCCCAGCACTCCAGGCATACTGGCTTTCCTGCTGCTGGGTTGCTCTTGGACTGCCCCCAATTACATGCCACCATTCTCCAGACACCAGTCCTCCCTGCCTGGAAGGCCACCCTTGCCCCTGAAGCAATGTCACCATGTGTACTTGCCATTCAGTCACCTTGCAGTTAAAAGAATATGGATGTTGAGCCAAAGAGACTATGTAATGTGTGGCAAAGGGCACAGCACTGCCCGGCAGGGTCGGTGCCACCAAAGCCGCTCACTGTAGCCAAGCCGGGGTGCACAGGATAAATGCTCAGCTTCCATTACTGAGGGCAGAGCAGCAGCCAGCCTCTGCCTACCCTCCCAGCCCCCAGCAGGTGGAGGAGGAAGAAGGTAAGTGATGATGATGATGATGATGACGACACTGGGAATTCCTCTTCAGAGGGAAGATGGCCCGTCCAGAGGCCAGGCACCCAGGGGGCTGGGGAGGGACACCGCCCATTACTAGTAACCAAGTGTCCGCTTCTGGGTTGCTACGGGGCATGCACCCGAGGACCCTTGAGTGCTTTAATTTCCTTTTGAATGTTCTTTTGCCTACTTAACATTCCTTTTCCCCGTTTCTTATAAATATATTTTTCCCTTCATATTCCGAGAATCAGAGGGACGTCTAGTCACTTCTCATGAGAACATTTTCCAAAACGAGCAACAACCCAGTACTAGTAGTCTTTATACTTCACTTGGGTGCTTCTGAAATAAAACTACCTAGCGAAACCCACTGCGTGTTCCAGAATAACCCAAGATTAGAATCCCTTATGGATCTAAGCTTGGAACAAAATTATCATTTATGTAATTCAAGAGCCAATTTGAAACAGGAACAGAGCCACCAAAAGATGCTGGGGAGGCTAGTGCTCTAAGGCTTTGGATCAGAAGAACCAATCAATTAAAAGGTTTGGAAATGTAGCCTCTGGCCTGAGAGCCCCTGCTGGGTGAGATGGGGGCCCAGCCCAGCCTGGCCTACAGTTCTAAGGTATGGGACCTCATAAATTAGCGGGGCTGCACTTCCTGCCGCCACATCTCCTGGTGGCAAGGTCTTCCTGTTAATGTCTTTTCAGCATGGACCGGACGGAAACCCCCCCCGTGGGGGGAAACATCTCCTCAGTTCCTTTTCAGCTAGAAATCTGGGTTATCAAGATGTGTGTCGCAAATACTTACCTTCCTAGGAATTTTCTTACTACAGTGGAGCCCGGAAAGCACAGACCACCAGTTGCATGCCTGTGACACCACCCTGAGAAATTCACACTTCTTCCCAAGTTCACTTTAATGCCCTGCATTGCTGACATGTTTCCAGAACATAGCTTAATAACTCATGTAAGATGTGGAAACTGGGGGAAAATGAGAGCACTTTTCTTTCCATCTGAACATGGGAGCTGTAATTTTTAATGGAAAACATTTGTTTGTCAATTAGTGACCTGAGTCCATTTTGCAAAACCGTTTCTGCTGTGTGCTGAAACTGGTCCCAGAACATGGCGGGAGGTGGCCCACCTTCCCCCTCGGTTTTGGTCAATGGTAGATAATGATGCTTCTATCAGAAAGACCCAAGATGCACACAGTGGTGCTCAGGGTCCCAACCACCCCAGAACACGGCACGTACTCGCAGGCTGTCGCCAGGGAGATTTTGACAACCGAGGATCATTTCTGAGAAGAACTGTGGATGACCATTTCTCCTTCACGATCCATAGTTGTTACCAGCGATCATTGCTGGAGGCCTCACCAATGAACTTGAACGGTGCTGTCAAATAGTCAATTATCCAAATCATACTGGAAGAAAATAGGGATGATTTGTGTGAAAACCTGAACTTGAAGTGCCACCAGCTCCTTTGCAAATACTTAAAGAAGGTATGAAATACGCAGTCAAGCATTCAGAAATGCCTCACCCCCTCGGCTGCTTTAGAAAGGAGACGTTTGTCCCTTTTCCCAGAACCCAAGCGCAGAGGCAGCTCTGTTGAAAGCTGTTCTGGAGTTGTTATTAACCTTGTCTAATATCTGATACCAGCCATCCGGTTCCAGAACTCTGCGTCCCACTGCTCAGATGGCAGGGAGCACCGTGGTGCCCTGGGACCTGGCATCTCACCCTGGAGCGGAGGCCCGAATGAGGCTTTGATTTTCCCCAAACCAGAGCCAGGCCCTCTTTCCTCCTTCTGCTCATTGCCCTTCACCTTGTCCCTAAGGGACTGTGGTTCACATTCCCTTCACCTGAAGCAAGACTTCAACACAAATATTTTTTCTCTTATGAAAATCGGTTTTTGGATCCAGCTTCAATTAAGCCAGAACGTTCCCTGGGATCTTTGCTGCCGGGCATGGGTTTGACGTATAACCTATAGTTAGGGTCCCAGGTAAATGTTATTATGGAAGAGGTTAGAGCAAGTAGGACACAGTGAGTAGATTTCTCTGGAATTGATCCTGGTATCTATTCCATTATGCATCTTTTTAGCTGGTTTCTGAGTAAGTGGGTCTCGTAACAATTTAAAGGTATACTTTCCAATACAGCAGCCACTAGCTATGTGTGACTATTTAAATTTAAACTTCAAGTACAAATCTAGATCCTCAATGCCATTGGCTGCATTCAAGTGGTAAACAGCCACTATGCAGCTGTACTGGTCTGTACAAGTATAGAACACTCTACAGATGATTCCGGAAAGTTCTATGGGGAAGTTCATATCTAGAGAATAACAACAAATTCCAATGGAAAAA
Organism: Galagoides demidoff; assembly: GCA_963574575.1. Classification (NCBI taxonomy): domain Eukaryota; kingdom Metazoa; phylum Chordata; class Mammalia; order Primates; family Galagidae; genus Galagoides; species Galagoides demidoff. The sequence continues at coordinate 36,872 of CAUYQV010060187.1, forward strand.
AAATGGCCAATAAATATACAGGGTGGATTTCAGCAAGAACATGCACAGGGTAATAAATGTGCACCAAAGAGGCTATTTTATTCCAAAATACAAAATTCAAATGCACCAGTAAGACACAGCTAGAGTAGGGCAGGGTCTCAGCGACCATGAGTGCTGTACAGGCCAGCACTTCCTCAGGGTTCCAGAAGAAGGCCACGTTCTCTTGGGAGGGATTTAAAGAACAAATAAATATTCTATTTACTGACTAAAATAAGTAATAATAAAAAACAGAAGATCTAATATTTCTGGCACGTTGGCCGTGTGCCTGTGATTCAGTGGGGTGTATGATACGGTCTCTGCCACAAGCCAGGTGCTGAGACAGCTGCTCTCACTTTCCAAGCATCGTATCCTCAAAACAGCCTGGTGCATAAGACAGGCACGAAAACCCCCATTTTATGGGTTAGGAAACTGAGGATCAGGTGGCCCAAGGTCACATGGCCAGAAGCGAAACTGGAAGGCTGATCCCCTCTCTGTGCTAACTCAGAGTCTGCACAGGCCCCTGTGGAGGAGCTTGGTCTGTTCTTTGGGTTCCCAGCACCAAGGGTACAGCTAGTGCCTTTGACCTTATTAATTATGTCTATTTATTGGTTCATTATTATTTATTGTTAGTTATTTATATGTGTGTTTTTATCCCTCCCCAAATAAACAATTAAGTGCAAAAAAATCAACAGTTATTTTATAATTTATTTTCTCAATACCTTGCCCGGTACTAAAACAGAATTAACATGAAATGTGTATCTGTAAATACACATGCACGATACACATATTGGCAATACGCATAGCAGCCAACGTTTGTTTAGCTTCTGACTGTTCGCTGCTCTGCCAAAGATGCTCATCTTACCCATCATCCCACATCCCCCCTGGAGAACATCTGCTTTGTCCATGATCCCGGCTGCCCCCCGAAGTCATTTTTGATATATCACATTTCTCCATCTAAGTCCAACTGATGGGGCTGGAGGAGACAGCAGGACCCAAGAACTTGTGGTGTCCCACATTTAAAGTAGAAAGAAAAACAGGCAGAGCTTGATGTACAGGAAGAACAAAGCTGCCCGTTGCTGGCTGGGCACCGCAGCTGGAGGGTCACATCAAATAGGGGCGGGGGAGAAAATGGCTCCCATATGCTTGTCGAAATGATGGGGCAGATGAAACAGGGAGACCTAAAGACAGATCTTTGGTAAAGGGGGTGACAGAGCAGACAGACAGAGAGAACCAAGACGACTTCACAAAGAATCCATCAGTCCAGATGTTGGTGCTAAATCCCCAGAGGTCCACCTAGTGCAGTAACATCCTTCAAGTCTGTGACATTTGGTGTCCCTGAGGCTCCTTGAGTGTGTCTGTATAACTCACAGCCCAAGGGTCCTAACCAGAGCCCAAATCCTACACAAAGGACAGCCATTACCTACCTGGGCTCCAGTTGTCACCTTTGTCCCTGAGTTAAACACATAAAAGATAAAAGAGAAGGTGCTTGTTGGACGGATGTTCTACAGTTCGTAGAGACTTTGACCCCAAATCTCTGCTGAAAACCCTGCACTCTCGAGCTGGCATGGAGTACGTGTGAACCCAGATTATCTTGTCCCTCCAGTTCAGGACGTGGACAAGACGTTTGCCGTGGTTGGCTAACGTTAGGCCACTATATAACAGGAGCTGACATGAGGTTTCTCTCTTTGCAGCATGGGTGTTCCACGGTGGTCTGAGATTTTTTTCATTGAGGGGGTTCAAGGACACAGGCTTCTTCCACATATGACACCACCATCCCCGGTTGGGAAGTGGGGAAGGAAGCTGGGAGGGGAGGCCACAGCCTCCAGGAAGGCTGGGATTCTGCTGCCCCCACTGGTGGGAACCAGACACGTGTGCCAGTTGCCAGGAAGGCCTGGGAAAAACCAGCCCTGTGTCCTTACGGAAGGGATCAGGGACATGAGAGGGTAGCCACCTGGGCCTGGCTCTGCTTCCCACTCCTGTCCCCTGAGTCCAGACCTGGTACCTACTTAGTTCTTTAGGCCGCTTAGCTTCTTCCAAGAAGGAGAAATTCCAGGGGAAAAAAGAGGATAAAGGAGACATATTCACAAGAAAAGGAAGCCATGTACGATGGGTTGTCTGTGCTGTTATCTATATGTATAGAATCAAAATACCTTTATTTTTTCACATCACTAATTCCGTGTTGGCTCTGTGAACACCCTGCTCCCTCTGGACTGAAATCCACCCCAGAGACCCCTCTCTGGGAGCCAATGGTGGGCACAGCGAGGTCTGTGACTCATCCACATTTGTCCCATTTGAGGGTTCACTAAGGTCCCTTACAAAGGGTTTTCAATATGTGATCATATTGGATCCTCACAAAGGCATCAATAAGTGGCAGAAATCATCACCATCTCACAGTGAGATCTCAAAGAGAGGAATGGACCGGCTGGATGTCACTTCCCTGGTGAAGTGGAGATTTAAATGCAGGTCGTCCTGTTCTAAATCGTGTGTTCCTTCCGCCAACCATGCTGATGAGAGTCTTGGTAAACATCTTCCTTGAACCACAGATCTTAAAACACAACTCATTCACGTTTTCCAGGAGACCCCATAGGCTCAGGCAGCAGGCGCTGGGGCAGCAGGACACTGGAAGTAAGGTTTTCCCAGGTGGAGGATTTTGAGACAGTTGCACTTGGCCTTCCTGTCTGGTGCCTATTGGCTGTGGGGACACTCCCAACTGCAAGGTCACAGTGCAGGTAGTTGGAAAGGTTCTCGAAGGTGGCACCTGGAGACATTTCATCATCTGATAACCATCACAGAGCCTGTCTTTCAGATTCCGTTGTTGTCTCAGCTTTATGGCTATCTTGTCATTGATTATTCTGAATGAACCATACATTCAATTAAAAGAAAACATTCCGAGTCATCCTTTTGTGTCCAGACGGGTTCAAGGTTTTCATAAGAGAGTTCTTCTCATACAGATTCTGCCTTCAAAGAGCTTGCAACCTGTTTGGAAAGGCGGACCAAAGCCACCAGGTCAGAAGGAAGAAGAAGGAATCCTTTCACGCATGGACCCAAACTAAGTGCCTGCCACGTTCTCAACACCACAGCTGTTAGGAACAGAGAGAAAAAACGTACATGGTCCCTCCTCTGGGCACTCACGGTTTCATATTATCACTTGCTGTTTTTAGTAAAGTTGTTAAGACTTCCTGGATTATTTTTATTTGGGAAAAGCTAAAGTTTGACAATATGTGGCAGCACAGCAGCAGCCAACTTACTCAAGACCAGGTAGACATCAAAGTCCCCCATCCAGCTGGTTGTCTCCATAAGTGTCACCCTCACCGTGCACACGCGGCCGGCACCCCCACCCCATGAGCGTCACCCTCACTGCTCACACGCGTCCGGCACCCCCACCCCCATGAGCGTCACCCCCACCCCCAGGAGTGTCACCCTCACCCCATGAGCGTCATCCTCACCGTTCACAGGTGGCCGGCACCCCCACCCGCCCGCCTTTTCTTGTCCCTCACTCTGGAACAAGTTCTGCTGTGTCTGACCTGCTCTCATCTTGCTTCTGGCTGCTCCTTCTAGGTGCCTTTCTTTATTACATTCTGGAATAGCCTGAAGTTTCTCCTCCATTTTTCTTTGCTTCTCATTAACTCTGAGGACATCACTCTCCTCACCACCCAATCTCTTCCAAGCCTTGCCTCTCTTTGATATCTAACTCTGGGACCAGCACGGCCATTCTGATGTCTCAAGGATTCAAACTTGCCAGGTTCCGAACCAGAATGGCACCTCACTCCTCACCAGGCCTGCCCGTCCTGCCGTGTTTCCCAGCTCTGGGCGGGGACGCAGCGTCGAAGCTGTGTCCCTTTGTGGTCATCGCTACAGCCTTGGGGAAAGCACCCTCCGGACACACAGAGCAGGGAGGTGAGGAAGCTGACGGACATCTGTCCTCCGCCCGCTTCCCAAGGCCCCACAACCAGGTCACACGGATTTTTGTTTACTCTGTGAAGGAGGAAATAGTTATTTTGAAAACGTTTAAAACTACCACTCTATGCAATCTTCCACCTCCTATCCCATTTTAAAAATGCGAACGGGGAGGAAAAACCTGTAGTAATAACAATAATAAAGTGGAACCCTCCGAGCTCAGCATTGATCATCCCTGTAAATAAAAGCCTTCTCTCCGCTCCCGCGCCTCTTTGCTCTGTCTTCACATATTCTGCAAATTAAGGCCATTGTTCAGCTAACCATATTTTCTTGCTTTCAAAAGGTGGAAGCTGCAGAAATTGATTCAACATCAAGCTTGCTGATTCAGCAAAAAAAAAGAAGGGGGGAAAAAAAAAGCCGTCAACCACAGCAGTCCCTTTGAAATGGTTTCCTTTAATGAGGTAACCAGCCACAGACAGGCACAAGATGGGCTGGGGGCAGGGAGGGCTGTGTAATGAGGACTCTCTCCCCACAGGATGAAAACACCTGATCTGGCAGAATTTCCAGCCCCCATTGATGGCAGCCCACTTCATTTTCACAGAACCCACATGCAGGGGCTCTCTGCTAATTTCATAATCACTAAGCCCTTTAATGTACCAAGGACGGCTCTGAAGGCATATTCAATTCCACTCCATTCCATCCCATTTCTTTCAAAGTTCCACTGTAATTTGCTTGATTTTTTTTTTTCTGTGCTTTGAAAATAAGGTATCATGTGAATAGTTTTCGGGAAATGATCGGACCAAATAGGGCATTAAACCAAATGCATTATTGAAGGTTAGTCTCCTGCGTAGCGTACATCCTCTCTCCGATGTGCATTCACGTATAAAACTGGAGGGGGAGAAGACTCAAGCCACACAGAGCGGTCCAGACGCATCCTGCCTTTTGAAGCTGGGGGATGTGCAGAGAAAGTTCAGCTTTTAATATTTCAAAACAGAGCACAACCACTCTTGTGTGATTTTATTGCCTGATTTTTCATTTGGGTAGCATATGCTTTAAGGAGGTAATACGACCACTTTAAAAAAATGTATATTTTGCTCTAAGACACAATGCAATTTTGAGGTGAGGACCTAATTCATGTCGATGTCATTACTGAGCATGTTTTTTAATTATAGTTTAACCACAACCTCCCCCACACCAAAAGTGCCTTCTTATTTATAAGGAGTTTTCTGGAGTTGCGACTTTCTTTTTGATTTAGGGAGACAGTGAGGCCTGTGTTGTTTTTAGTAGACATCAAAACTGAACAGAACTCAAAACATGGTTTTGTGTGGTTTTTGGTTTATTCCCCATTTGCTTAAAAAAGTAACAAGTTTTCCTCTACCTGGATAAAATATTCACTCTGCTTTTTCCTTTTGCTTTTATTTTCTATAAACCTTAGTACAGGATTAATTAATCTTTTCTCCCTCCAAACAATAATCCTTTACCACACACACTTTGCACCCTGGTGGACGCACGCCCTCTCACAGGCAGTGGGAGAGAAGCTGATGCTTGGGTGATTAATTGAGGTTCCAAGAAGGGTCTTGGGACATGATAATTCTTCATAGGAAATGGGATTAAAATTTGACACTTCTACCATTTTCTCTCTTTGTAGTGAAAATTTCATTTTTCATCAGTTAGCCAAATAATTCCATGTGCAGCCATCTCTAAATTAATCTTGAATTAATTTTTAAATCTCCTGTCTTCTGATATAGAATTTTCCATAAGAAAATGCAGAACAGCCAATCTTTCATTGCACACCGGGTGAAAGGGGTCACAGACACCCCTGCCACACTGAAATGAAGGCCCCATCTGGCACGGGTGGCGTATGGAATCCTAACGCTCATCGGAACACTGGCTGGTCCTACAGAGAGGTGGCTTCAGCAGGACCAGGACAGCTGCAGGCTGAAACACCAACTAGGGGGACAGAGGGCCCAGTAGGCTGTGTGTACACAGAGCTGGCTTATGAGCCGCTGCGCAGGCCTGGAGCGCACAAGTCTCCTCTCAAACTGATCCATCACATTTTAACATGCTGTGTGTATCTCGCAGACAGGGGGAGCACACTCCCTCGGGTATCAGAGAGACCTAACACCCCAGCACGGGCGCTGTGGGTCTGCAGGCAGACAGGGGGAGCGCACTCCCTCGGGTATCAGAGAGACCTAACACCCCAGCACAGGCGCTGTGGGTCTGCAGGCTTGCTGCAGGACAAGCTGGGGTTCCTTTGACATCAAAAGGAAACCCTCTCCCACCACCTTTCGCTCTGGAGCCTCCGGGGAAGGACTTTCCGCTCTTTGCACATCTCCTCGTCCACACCGCCTCATTCATTTCTTTTTTTCTACGATTCAACTAACACAAAAATTTAATAAAAATTCCGAGGTCACCCAAATGGCAGTACACAAGGTGTAGGAGGGAACATCAGGTCATGGTGAGTAACCTGTAAGACGGGGCTGGACACGGCCTGCACGGGGTGCTTTGGGCGCCTCTGCCTGGGTGCACTCCCGCCATGGAAGGCGACTACTCGAAGGCCAGAGACACCTCCCGACCCCAGGATGACTACAAGGATGGTTGCCCTGACCACAAGGATGGGGCGAACATGACGCTGGCGCAGAGCAAACCACCCTGTCACAGCTCACCGCACAGCGAGTGGAGCCAGCAGCTTCGGGTCCGGCTCACCGCCCTTTGGACAAGTGCAAGTCGTGGGGTCCAGAGATGAGAAGTGCGGCTGTAGGGTCCTTTCTGCGTGGGGAATTCCTCTAAATTTAGTGCACACCAGCGCGGCTGACAGTGGGGAGATTGATGCTGGGGGCCAGGCGTAGAGGAGGGGCTGTGGACCCAGGGCCCCTCCCGGGCTCTGCAGGTCTGAAACCGGGAGACTGTTGAACTTCACAGACTTCCGGGAAAACAAGCAGGGGGGAGTAGAGGCCAAGAGGGGGGCTGCTGTGTTTATCCAAGTGCTCTGGCGGCTGGAGGAGCTCTGGGCTTGTGTTTATGTTTTTAGATGGAGGCTGAAGAGTCTTCTGCAGTCGAGGGAGCGGTGCCTATCCGGTGTACTTGCTTCTTACTCAGTTAAATTCTTAAAAATGCTCCACACAGGACAGACCCTGCTTACACACTGTCAAATGAGCCCATGAAAAATTATCTTACACAACACAGGAGGGCAGCCAATCATGGTGAGTGTAACTGATGAATTCACTAATCTATCCTGCATTTGCACAGATAAGTCAAAGAGGGGGTGACCGCAGATGCTGAACCCTGCCCCCGACTCCACACTGGGGGTCTTTTCATTTTCTCCCGGGACAGACCTCAGGGCCCTTAGCACTGCCACTGTCCAGGTGAGGACAGTGAAGGACCAGTTGCCTGTGCGGGGATGAAGCAAAGCTGCCATCTCCTTTTGAAAAGGAATCTGGAATTTTTGCTTCAGTAAAACTGTAAGTGTTTTTTTGTATTTTTTTGTCTTTGTTTTGCCTTCAAACAACCAATATAAATAGACCTTAACTGCTACTTCATTATTATAAGATCAAGAAATACGTTATCACAAAAATCAGGGGGGAAAATAATACACTGATACAGTTACGATGTCTCTGCTTTCTTAAATAAACAAAGCTGATTTTGTTTACATCTGTAACAGAAAAGTAAGTTAGTAGGCTGACTTCTCAGAAAAAAGCTAAGAATCATTTACACAAATGTGTCCTTTGAAATGTAAGTGCTATCATAAAAAAAAAAAAACAGGAAATAAAAAGTACCCCAGTGAAAAGTGATCCAGTCAACTAAAATTACTCGAAAGCCAAAACATCACTGTTATTTAGGGCAAGGGGAGAGCGACCCCAAACACGTGTGTTGTTTTATACACTGATGGCTTCATCGTTGGAGCTTTGGCTCAGCTGTGGGTGCGTGTAGCTGTGCAGAGGCACCCAGTCCACGGAGATTTGTAAAGGTGACCCCGGGCTGTGAGCAGCGCTAATACAAACCAGGCCCACCAGGCCAAACACCAGACGCACGAAGCCCAGCGTCAATTATTTTCATGTTTTCTTTCATCTAGTTCTTTCTTTCCTGCCTCAATTTAACCTCATCAGAAATCTCCATGTAGCTCTGTTCTGGAGGGAATGAAGACCTTTTACAAATTAAGAGGGACAGAGTTTAGAGGCAACTTCATTGTTGAGTTAAGAGTTTGGGAATATGAAGCTAGGAAACAATGCTGATCGTATTTATTATCCACGGTAATCAGAAGAGGAGGAAAGGGAACTGCCTGCTTACAGCGTCTCCTCCTACCTAAGTAATGAGCATATATTGGTCCCCTCTCATCATAAAGTGACGTTTCTCTTAATTTATGTGTACTTGTTCAAGTTATATTTTTAAAAAGCTAAAGCAAAAAAACTGACTTTCAAGCAAAAAGAGGCTATAAAAAGCTTACGGTGGAAATATAGAAAAGAAAGAGAAAAAGGTAACCAAAGGAGGAGAAAAATCTATCCCCTCTGCTTCATGCTTTTTCTTGTAAGTCCACAGGAGTAGGTGAAGTGGTGGTGACTCAGTAGGGCCTACAGTCCCACACACCTAATATCTTTCACGCACAGCTTATGTAGGTAGTTTTGTGTTCCACAAGGAGCATGACTTTAAAATTAGAAATTCCCAAGATCAAATCCAGACTCTATTGTTTATGAGCTCTGTGGTCTCAAACCAGTTACATCATCTTGCTCAGACCCTTCTGTACAAAGAAAGAATATCCCTGCCTTCTAGGATATGTGTGGCAATGAAAAACATTTTTTGAATTTAAGGTCCTAAATGCTATTTTGTATATAATACAATATAGGCTAAATATTTGTGTTCACCTCAAAAAAAATGTATACGTTGAAACCCCAACTTCCAATGTTGTGGCATTAGGAGGTAGAAACTTTGGGAGATAATTAGGTCATAACAGTGGAGCCCTCATGAATGGGATTAGTGCCCTTAGAATAGGAGAGAAATGGCAGATCCCTGCTCTCCACCATGAGGATGTACAGAGGAGGTGGCTATCTCAAAACCAAGAAGAGAATCCTCCGGAGAGCCGAACCATACTGGCACACACTAATCTCAGGCTTCTAGCCATCAGAACTGTGATAACATAAGTTTCTCATATTTATGCCACCCAGTTTATGCTATCCTGTTAGACCAGACCCAACGGACTAAGACACATAGGTCCACAATATACAATAACATCATTATGGTTCTTCTTTGGTATTTGGCAACTAAGTAAATAAATACCAGAAAGTGAGACTTTTATTAGCTGGCTAATTTAATTTGATTCATCTAGATTATAACAAGTCCAACAGGCAGGTTTGACGTTTTATCCTTTTTTGTTTTTCTGCAAAGTTTCTGGACCTCATCATTTTTAAGAGAAAGTGACTTGTTAGATGAATCATTGTGCAGGTGGGGCTATAGGAGATGTAAGACTGAGATTTTGGCCTCCCCATTGCCATCTAAATATATGTTCCTGCCTGCTCCTACCCACCCAAATTCCCATATTTTTGGAGGAGGCGCTTTTGACAATTAGACCTGGGTATGGTCACAAGGATGCAAACTCCTGTGTTGGATTTACTGTTTGTACCAGAAGAGCCAAGGATACCAGAGTTCTCTCTCTTTCCCTACCTCATGAGGACATAACTTACTAACAGCTGGGAAGAGGGCCCCAGCAGAACCAGATACACTAGCACCTTGATCTTGGACTTCCCAGCTTTCAGAATTGTGCAAAGTAAGTGTCTTGTTATTTAAGCTGCCTCATCAATGACACTCTGTTACAGCAGCCAGAGCTGACGGAGACAGCCATGGACTCTGCACCAAGCAGGACACAGCTGTGCACCCAATGCAACACAGTTGTCTGCACAGGTTAATATGCCGTAAAATGGTAATTTTACAAAAGCAATACATTTAAAATACTAAAACATCACAACTTAGTGACAGGAGAGATAGTGTCCTAGTCAAGATGATCCAAAAGAACTCTACAGAAAAGGTAACAGTTGAGCAGGGTCTGGAGGGATATTTGGACTTTCAATAGTTAGAGAGAGGTGGGATGGAGGGTAGTGAAGGGGTAAAGGGTGAGAAGGAAAAAAGAGGTCATGGCTGAAAATGACAACTTGAGGATGGCTGCTAAAGTTACAAGCTTTTAGAAAAATTGGTAGGTTATTAAAAACCTCAAAAATTACCTTTGATTTTGACCATGAAAGTTTGTACTTCTCTAATTTATAATGACATTTGCTTTTTAAAATTGTGTTATACGCTGAGAGAAATATTTTCATTTTTATTTTTATTTCTTCATAAAGAAATAAACGTAACCAGTTCTTATGTACAGAGGAAAACTATATACCATAAACCCTCCATAGCTGACCACCTCCCTACACTGGCCACCTCCTTAGGTTGACCTCACTTTCACCGACCAGACACACACCACATGGACTTGCCAGTGCAGTAGGCCGAGTTCTTCATTTGACCACCTCTGTGTCTTGACCAGTTTGTTACGGACCTACGGGTGGTCAACGTGTGGAGGTTCTATTCATGCTTTAATAAAACTGATTAAGAAAGAGAACCATAAAATCTGGATCAACATTGCTCACAGACAAGCTCAGAGATGTGACTCAAAGCTGTGACTAAGCCCCAGCAGAGTCACCTCTGCTCTGCCCCAGTTATCACTAGTCGGAGTAGGCCAAAGACAAATGTGGAACTCATCTGGAACTCATCTCCTGATTTCATCCCCACGATTTATTCAGGGCTGGTTAGTGACTAGTTTTGCACAATGATGAGCATTGGAGTACAAAAAAATAACGTGGGGTTCCCATTCTCCACGTCATTCAATCTCCTGGCAATCAGTTTCCTTGGGGAAGAGAAAAGTGTGTGTGTGTGGGGGGGGGGGTGTTTGAAACAGATTCGGATCTGCAAAATGTACATCTGAAGGCCCGGAGGGCTGTGCTGGGAGGAAGGGGCTCCGAGGTCAAGGACATTGGGTCGCCGCCACTGCAGGACACAGCCGCTTGCCGAAGGCTCCCAGGAACCTGCGGGGAGGAAATTTGCTCTTCCTCTTACCAAATCTCTTTGACTCTGGGACCTTTATGGGGTAAAAACTACTACTTCGGATAATTTTGAAGATTACTAGATTGCAATTTAAAGTCATGGAAGTCCCAAATCCAATTGGCATCAATAAATTTAATCCAGTGCTAATTTTTCCTCTCACTGGACACGAGTTTCTCAAAACCATGGCCTAAGAAGACCGGATGACCAATGCAGCCCCGGGGGCCCCGGGGGAGGAACTCACGCGAACAGACTGGAGCGCGCACGCGTTCCGTGGAGAGGGCCATGGCTCACTCGGCTCTGGGGGACCGTCCACCAGGGAGGCGGGAATGGGGGCTATGTCGCCCGAGCAGCTAAAGTTTACGAAAAGACTGCAATTTGGGAATTTATGCAGAACCTCTACATTTAACGATGCTGGCAAATCAATTACAACACACCCTCACGGCTGTTCCCAGTTTGGTCCAGTGCCCAGCGCCTCCCAGCTGCGCATGTGCAGAAGCCCGGGCGCCGCAGCAGCCTCGGAGTCCGTGGGTCCCGGTTGGTCACACAGCGTCGTGATCACCTGAGGAGATTCTGCCTCGTGACTCCTGGGTCTCATCGCAAATTTGCTGTGTCTCCAGATCTACATGTTTAAGGAGCTTCCCCCAGGGGTTCTGATGTGTCTGGATATTCTGGGCCTCACCACGAAGCCCTCCACACCCCAGCAGGGTGGCAAGTTAGAGCTCTCCAGGGGACTTCACCAACCACCGACGCCATCACTTCTTGCTTTACAGAAACAAAGGCCTGGGAAATGGAATTTACTGAAAGACTAGACAGTGGGTCAGGGGCAGAAGCCCAGCCTCTTCTGCATCTGCTGATCTTGCTGTGCTCCCCTACCCCCCAGTAAGATGCTCAGGAGGACTGACCATGAGCTTTGCCATGATACTGCGAAGGAGGGCAGACACCTCACGGGTGACAAGACACCTGTCTCCAGCTGTGCCCCTCGGGAAGTGCATTGACACTAGGACATCTTCCTCCAGCATGTAAGGTTTTAAATCCCTAAAAAGGACAAAGAAAGTCAAAGTCCTTGATGAACACGGCACCTTCTATTTCAAGATGGGCTGAGCACACACAGCGCCCTCACCTTCCATGGAAGCACCATCTGGGAACCAGAAGTTGGCATTTGGGAAAAATCAGAGATGTCTAAGAATAAGAATATTCTCCTCAGGAGGACAGCCGTGTGTCTCCTCGTCCTCTTTTAGAAGTTGGTACAAGTTCAAATTGAAGGCAGGTGTGTGGGAACAGTGGCAGATCCAGAGCTCCCTGTTCAGCTTGCCGGCGACCCGAGGCCCACGCACTGCTCTCCGTGGGCAGCAAGTCCGGGGCAGTCACCACATGGTACCCATCAGTGGCTCACTCCAAAGACGCTAACATCTGCCTAGTCCTGTGGCAGATCAGGCCTTACCTAAATGAAACCTGCACCATAGATGTTACAGATCATCTTTCACAATATGAATTTTCATTTCAAGTGGAGGCAACTCGGCTGGGAAGTTGAGGAACTGGTCAGTGGTGAATGAGCACCAGCACTGTGCCTGCTGCCTCCACGCCAGGGCCACAGCCTTGCTTAGACCGGCCCTGGAGTTGAGTGAAAGCTCAAGAGGCCCAGAGTTCTCCAACTAACTTTTCTCCTTTAGATAAAGGACAGTCATACATGATAAAATAAAAAAAAATGACATCTTTTTTTTTGTGAGTGGGGCACTCTGTGCATGTAATGGAACTCTTAAAGATGAGTAAGGTATGAAAGAAAAAATAAATAAATCAGGGTGGGCATGACTGTCTGTTGACTGATAAATTTTCAACCAGGCAATCATCCAAAACAATGGGGATCTCAGTTTCTCCAGGAGTCACTAATCCTGGACCGTCCCATGTAATGATCAGAAATGGCCTGACCCATCTGAAAAATTCCAACCCCAGCAATCCCTGCAGAGGCTCCCAAGTGAAAATGGATCGCAAATTGAACATTTACAACAAAAACAGGATGCATTTCTTGCCAGAAAAGCAAGCAGTGGCCTCACAAATGACGTTTCCAAAAGCACTTATGTGGGGATTGGGCAATGTGCAGACGATTTTCTTTAGGATGGCTAAAGAGCATTTTCTAAATATTTGAGCATAAATCACCGCAGTTATTACCCATATTTAACATTCAAATAGCCAGAAACAATGGCAGTCTGGAAGATCTCACTCTGCGGGGGAGTATTAATATCGTCATGTGGGGAGGAAGCTGGACGCCGGGGTACAATTCACAGCTGCTGCATTCACCCTGTAACTGAAGGATCCGATTACAGCCCCAGACCCTCTCCTGGCACAAGCAAGAGTCTCTGTCCAGGTTGGGCTCAGACCACACTGAGAGGGAGCTGGTCGTAAACATTCAGGCTGGCTTTCAAGTCGGTTGATTTTACCCAGACAACACTTCCTATCTCTTGATTTCTCACCTTCTTAAAAATAGACCTTTTGAAAGCCCATTCTTAATTAGTTTACTTTAAAATATGTCCTCTACAGATATTCGGACAAAAGGAATGTGATACTTGGCTTGTTTAAACAGTAATCAACTCATGTGAAACAAATTATTCACATAAAGCAGAGGATTACAGACAAAACCTTTACAGTCAGGGGGGGAAAAGCACAAGTTGACCTTGATTTTTTTTTTCTCTCCATAAATTTAATACACCTCAAGGACTCACTGATGCGTGGGGGAGGGGGGGGCGTGAGAGAAAGAGAGAGAGAGAGTGAGCTCGGGGCTGCGGCTGCCCTTTGAAGGTCTTAGAGATTTGAGGAAACCCTGGGTTTCCTAATTCTGTGGCAAAACCCCTGATTTTTCATGCTTTTCTCTGCATCAAGATATTTCTTGGATTTCTTTGACATTCTATGATGAGTGTATCATAGTCTCTGAAGAATAAAGCTGTACTTTTTGGTGTTTATTTTATCTTTTTCAATCATTTGCAGCAATATAAACTCCTTTACGTTGTTATGTAAACACTAAACATGTAACTATTTTATTATTTATTTATATCACAGGATTTGAGGATGGAAGTGGTCATTAAACATCGTCTATTCCAAATGTATCAATTTCCATAATTCCTGAAGCAAAGATGAGAGACCAGAATCTTTCTACCAAGGCGGCAGAACCTTCGGTATAATTCAGGAACTCCGGCTCGGCGCCTGTGGCTCAATCGGCTAAGGCGCCAGCCACGTACACCTAAGGTGGCAGGTTCCAATCCCCAGCCCGGGCCCACCAAACAACAATGATGGCTGCAACCAAAAAATGGCCGGGCGTTGTGGCGGGTGCCTGTGGTCCCAGCTACTTGGGAGGCGGAGGCAGGAGACTCGCTTGAGCCCAGGAGTTGGAGGTTGCTATGAG
>CAUYQV010060188.1:0-18731 GCA_963574575.1 Galagoides demidoff
AAGCAAATGACATGAAATTTATGTTAACCAGCTTGATGAAAGTATTTCAAATTGTATATGAAAACAGTACAATGTACCCCATGTTTGCATTAATGTATACAGCTATCAATTAATAAAAAAATAAAAAAATAAAAAATAAAAGAAGGGGCACCGGGAGGGGGGAGGATATGTGGAGGGAGGGTGATTAGTGGGACCACGCCTATGGTTCATCTTACAAGGGTACATGTGAATCTTTCTAAATATAGAATATAAGTGTCTTAACACAACTAAGAAAATGACATGAAGACTACGTTAACCAGTTTGATGAAAATATTTCAGACTGTATATAGAACCAGCACACTGTACCCCATGACTGCATTAATCTACACAGCTATGATTTAATAATTTAAAAAAAAAAGAAGGGTCACCACAGGATAAGAGTCAAATTCTTAGTGGTCTTAAAGAGATGCAGATTCTATTGAAATAATCTTTCTTGCTTGTTGCTTGCTTGACAATATTATTTTGATTGTTATATTGATCTGAGGTTTGGCCACATGGGGCCTTGTGGTTATTTTGGGTTTACCAGTAAAATTAAAAAAGGTAAACTTATCTTTCTCTCCTTTAAAAAAAAAAAATTAGTGTATAAGTGGATAAGCTGCAAAGTGTGATAGTCTCAACAATGTCCATCAAGGAAATTGGAAAATTAAGAACAAATAAACCAAGATGGAGGGAATTTGCTGCTCCCTTAGACTCCTTTCCAGGCCTGGTGATGAACAATCCAAATTAAAGTCACCATGGATCCTGAAAAACATGGAGTCATTGAAAGATCCTGTCAATCTGGGACAACATTGCTGAATTTTCCAGAAGTTCTATGAAGTATATCTGGATTGGTTGAACCCAGTTAACAAATGGAGAAGAACCAATAAGTTAGAGCTGCAGGGGCCTGGCGAGAACGCAGAAAGGAAGAGTCTGCAGAAAAACGTAGCTTGGTAAGGAGTTATTATCCTACCAGGTACAGAATGAGCAAGGCAGTTAAATCCATCCACAAGGACAGGGCAAACCCTCTGGGGACGAGGAGAAATCTGACATTCAGTCACTCTGCTTCTTGGTATAAATGAAGCTGCTTATGTCTTTTCAGACCTAGTGCAGGTTGGTGTGGGACATGTAGACACTGAAATAATGTACCGTGCGTGTCCCCCTCCTCCTGGCCACGGGCCATGTGTCCACATCACTGTACACCGCCTTTTGCAGGATGGCGATCCAACTCCGTAATATCCCGTGTTCTGGGACTTTGTCAACCGTCTCATCTTTGTCCTAGTTA
This sequence comes from Galagoides demidoff, assembly GCA_963574575.1. NCBI lineage: Eukaryota > Metazoa > Chordata > Mammalia > Primates > Galagidae > Galagoides > Galagoides demidoff. The sequence continues at coordinate 1,301 of CAUYQV010060188.1, forward strand.
AAACATTCTCTCTTTATCCCACATTACATTCACTCAGAGGTCTGGCTGGGGAAAAAGGAAAAAAAAAAAGCAAAGAAAGAGGAGTATAAAGACTGATACCCTGTGGGCTCGTCTTCCCAGATAACGCTGACATTTTAACAAATGCATTTGGTACTAAGGAGGGACTACCTGGGAAAGGTTTTAGGCACTAGCAGGGTAAACGGAATAGCTGGTTTTCAAAACATTGTTTATGAGATGTGTTTGTGCTTCTCAAATGAAGCCACGTAAATTGCTGCCAAATGGGCAGATCTGTTCCATGCCGTCTCTCTCCCCCGTCTTTCTCTCTCTCTTTTCCTCTCCCACGTCTCTCTGCCTCTATCTCCCTGTCTCTCTCTTTTCTGGGGGATATACTTCTCCCCAGCTACATGGGCATGCGGACGCATTGAATCACTTCACGGACTTCAGTATTCCCCTATAGACTTTATGATAGCAATTCTTTGAAATGTATAGATTTGCTTACTCCCGGTATATGTGCTCAAATTTGTGTAACTATTCCATGCAGCCTTAAAAAGTATGAGTATTCCCCCAATGGTTGGGTGCAGTGCTGACTAAATAGGTTAACTGTGCTTTCAGATCTTCTAAATCTCGTTATCTTTTTGCTGTTTGATATACATAATTATGGATGGAAGTATGGTAAAGATTTCCTGCCATCAGGATTTTTAAATTTCTCTTTAAATTTGTGTCAATTCTTGCTTTATATATCTTGAAATTATGGCATGACGTGCTTATAAGTTTGTATCTGCCACTTCTTTCATGCAGTTCAAAATCTCTTAGCATTAAGAGGTAAGCCTATTTATGTGAGACAATTTTGTCTGATAATAATATAGCCACACCAACTACATTTTCATAGTAGTTGCCTAATACAGTCATTACTTATTGCTGTATAACAAATTACCACCAAAAAGTAGTGGCTTAAAACAACTTGCATTTATTATCCTCTGAGATATTGAGTCAGTTATTCTGGAGAGACACAGCTGGGCAGCTCTGGCTCGGCCTTGAAGTTGAAAATGTGAATAGAGTCACTTGAATACCAGATTGGAGCCAGAAAGTGTGTTTCCAAGTTGAGTCATTCACATGGCTGACAAGTTGGTATTAGTTATTGGCAACTGGTTTCAGTTTCTCCCCGTGAAGGCCCACTCCATGGGCAATTTGAGTGTTCTCAAGACATGGTGGCCCCAGGCGAGTGATCCGAGACTGAAGGTCAAGTGGAAAAATACCTTCTAAAGTATCACATTGCACCATTTTCACCACTTTCTACCAGGCCAGCTCAGACTCAAGGGAAGAGGAGCTAGAATCTACCTTTTGAAGGGGAGACAGTCAAATAATTTGCAGATATATTTTACAACTACAATGATTAGTCTTTTGTTATTCTTTTACTTTATTTCTTGTGTTCATATGTTTCAGATATGCCTCCTATCAATGAATATTGTTGGAATTTTATTTCCAGTTTGATAACTTTTAACCAGACGATATAGTTCATTTATATGATTTATTGATTACTAATAAACAAGGATTTGTTTTTACCATTTTATCTGGTTTGTTCTGCTTTTCTTCACATTTTTGGTATTTCTTTCTCTTTCGTGCCATCTTTTGAAATTATTTTTTCCTACATTCCAGATTTCTCTCCCTACCTATTCTGAAGTTACATGTTCTATTCATATTCTCTTACTGGTTACCGTGTAAATCTGAGCATGTATATTCAACTTCAAATTTTAAAGTGAATCAATATCTTTGTTGTGATAATGTTCATTGAAATTTTTATCTATGGAACTTCCTGAGGTCTGGGTTTAAACCAAACTTTTCCAGAAAATATCTGTTATTTGCTTCTTCTTGGGGGTTTTACCAATCTAAAACCACTTTAAAGTTGGGGAATAGGGGACTATACATATAATGGAAGTTTAGCACACAAATCTATAATAAGTGTTGGCTACTACTTAGAAATTCTCAGAAAGGCTTCCTGCTTCCATAAGCAATACAAGTTCTGATTGTCTGGTTTTGGCTTTTTATATTTTTCTCTTTTATTTGAGTTCATCCTTTAACAAAAGGGGCTTTTGCGGGGGGGGGGTGGTCTCATGTGAAAAGAAGGCATTTTACAATCTGACTTTTCCACTTGTACTGACATTGGTCTTGGCTGCTCCTTCTGCTCAAAAAGTTGGTCCATTCAAACCTGCAGAATATCAGGGATTGCTACTGCTTAGTTCTTTAGCCTCATAATTTCTCTTTTCTTGTTATTTGTGAATGTTTTTTAACTTTCTTATCAGGTTAGCTATGTACTTAAAAGAGTTGTTTTGTTTGTTTGTTTGTTTGTTTAGACAGCGTTTTACTTATTAACCCTTCGTAGAATGCTATTGTGTCACAGCTCACAGCAACCTCCAACTCCTTGGGCTTAGGTGATTCTCTTGCCTCAGCCTCCCGAGTAGCTGGGACTACAGGTGCCCACTACAACATCTGGCTATTTTTTGTTGTTGTTGCAGTTTGGCCAGGGTTGGGTTTGAACCCACCACCCTTGGTATATGGGGCCGATGCCCTACTCACTGAGCCACAGGTGCCACCCCACTTAAAAGAGTTTTTAAAACGCTGTTAACTGGAGCGCTTTTACAATGCTTTGAAAATGAAACTCATAGTGAAGTTCTACTGCCCTTATGGTCACTAAGGGCTGATACCCATCAAGAGGACCAACTGAAACTGTAACTTCCATGCTGCAACCAAATTATATTCAAAAGTTTTTCAACAGAAAGCAGATACAACAAAGTCATTAAAAGGTTAGGTAACTTTAACATTAATAATTAGCTTTCATTTTTTTAAGTTATGAAGTACATAGTAGTGAGTTTTTTTACAAAATAATGTACATTTTTAAGTATATCTAATTGAAATTTCTTGAACATGGCCTTATTCGATTACAGCTAAATGAATGTTGCCTTCCAACATGAAACATTCCCCACCCCTGTCCTATATCACTATTTTCTAAATCCCTTAAACATCAGCAATGATTCTCTTCTGTAAATTCCTATAATCTTTACCTCTACTCCTATGAGTCTTAAACTTTTATGTTGCACATAGATGTCAGATCAACCTAGGTAGATTTGAAATCCCTCAATGGGGTCATAATTTATTACAAGTAATGGGGAACATGAAAAATTACTGCTTGAAACTAAAATTCCTTCTGAATTAGAACTTTTCAGAATTAGAACTTTCAATCACTGCTTGAAACTTAAATTTCTTCTGAAAGAATTAGAACTTTTTCTTTTTCTTCAGAAAAATAAATGTCAGGAATTCTTCCAAGCCTTTGTTAATATTTGTTTAATAGAAATACTCAGCCTATTGGTGGGTTTGGGACATGAGAAAGTGGGCCAGGAATTGAGTTTTATTCATCTTTCAATAATATTTATTCAATGCCTATAATGTGAAGTTGGGCATTGAGACAGGAAAGACCAAAGCTGTTCTTTATACCAGAGCAAGAAGGATTTGGAGTTCTTGAAGGCAAGTTGGGAGGGAAGGAATGAGTAAGATAAAAAGCAGCCCAACTAGGGTGGGAAAGTTTTGAATGCTTGGTGATAATAATTCCTGGTGGTAGAATGCACAGAAGCTCTTTCTGAGGGGCAGCATTCAATTTTTAGTAGCTTATATTCTTAAGAGGTAAATGCTTCTATCTCTGAAATTTTAGTTAAGACTACTGCATGTGTGGGGTCAGCATGTGTTTCCAGCATCAAGGAAATGGGCTGCATTTCATGCTGCACTTAGTGGCTGTGGAAGGAGAGCCACCCAATGAGCATGGTGGGACATTTTCCTACCATGCAGCAGAGCAGAATATGGGAATCAAGGGAAGGACAAACGCATAGACAGCCAAGAGTTCACACACATTTTGAAGAAAGAATTAGACATTTCCAAAGATTTCTTATAAAACATTTTTAAAAGGCTTGGTGCCTGTACCTCAGTGGTTAGGATACCAGCCACAAGCACCGGGGCTGGCGGGTTCAAACCCAGCCAGGCCCTGCTAAACAACAATGACAACAACAACAACAAAAATAGCTGGGCATTGTGGCGGGCACCAGTAGTCCCAGCTACTTGGGAGGCTGAGGCAAGAGAATTGTTTAAGTCCCAGAGTTGGAGGTTGCTATGAGCTGTGATGCTATGGCACTCTACCAAGGGTGACATAGTGAGACTCTGTCTCAAAAAAAAAGGAAAGAAAATGCAAGAAAAGATATAAAGATGAATACAATGAATATGCATGTGTGTACCAGGCAGCCCAAGAAACACGTAATTAATAAATCGTATTTAAGCTCCCTCTGTCTTTTCTATAATAGCCTCTCGCTCCCGCTCCACTCTATGGACATAAGCCCAGTCTTCAGTTTGATGTTTGTCATCCCCATCTAAAGAGGAAAGGCAGTTCTGACATGGGGGTTATAAATACCTAATTTGTGCATTGCCAGTGCCCTGGAGATACTTGGCCAATATTAGGTGAGAATCAGATAATAAATATACACCGACACATTCACCTACACACACACACACCTTTACAGAAAGCCTTTATACATAAAAAACACTGAAGCTATAAATATAATGTGCATGTGTATCTTCAATATTTGATCCCCAGCCACTTCAGGTTTACTCAGTTCTGTTTCATTTCAACAAATAAACACAAATCAATATATTCATAAAAAAGAAAAAAAAACAGTCTTCTTGGGGCTTAAAAGAAATTAAATACGTAATATACTCTGTGATTTCCCTGAAAGCCACTAAACCAATTTTCTTTTTGGCACTAGGCAGCCAATTACAGCATTTAAAATTAAAAGTTCAAAATTGCTTTGGGTTTTCTGCTCAGTTGCAATTAATTTTGAAACTCCTGTTCGTTAGGATGTGTTTTTCTCAAATCTCTCAGATATCAACTAATTGTATAAGCACCACTATCCATTGTTTAAGATAATCTAAGGCACCATTTTTCTTTGTGAGAAATGTAGATACACAGAATATTCTTTGACAAGTGACATTGCCAAAAAAAAAAACAGAAAACTACAACATTTTGCTGAAAGACAAGAAACATTCAAAATTCATAAATTTTCAAGTTTTCCGATGTGTTTTGGGAAAAAATACTTAATTCTCTTTTTCTTAAAAGATAATACTAGCAACCACTGAAATATATCTTTAAACACTGAAGCAGAAAATAAGCTCTGCCCTTATCTAAGGAACTTGTATTACATGATTGCTGATAAACACAGTGCTGTTTCTAAAGGTGATTTTCAAAGTCAGAACTATGTGCGACAATACAGCTTCAGTGTATTCAAGCTCCAAAAGAAAGAGAAATTTCTCCCTGGCTGTTTCTGCTCCAAATGGTGGCCTTCAGAGGTCTTGCCAACTTAGCCCAGTTAGTGAGCCAGTGCCATCTGATGGGACTGTGGAGCGTGCAGGGTCTCGCTCAGCATCCTACAAACCAGGGATACATGAAGCAGGCACCACCTTTCCATAAGACACTCACAGAGCCATAAAGGAAGCAAGGCAGCTGTAAAGGAGGAGGAAGCTGTCTCCCAGGGTTGGAATGGTCAGGTGAGGCTTTGGGTTTTGAATCTGTCTTAATCTATGTCTGCTAGAGTAACAAAATGTCATTTAAAGAACAAACATTGAATGCCCACAATTCTGAAGGCTGGGAAGTCCAAGATCAAGGCAGCGTGGTGTCTGGTGAGGGCTTATTCTCTGCTTCATAAATGGCACCTTCTTGTTGTGTCTTCACGTGGCTGAAGGGCAAACAAGCTGCCGTGGGCTTCTGTTATGGGACTGTAACCTGGGACCTCAGGGTGGATCAGTTTTAGGTAAAGAGAAGACTCACTAGGCCCCAAAGCCTAACATTTGTGTCAGAAGGAGGATAAATAAACTGGCCTGGCTGAAAAGGAGGGTTCTCCTGGCCCAAGAGAGAAAAACATGTAGGACAGGAAGTAGATTGGAGTCAGGGCATGGGGCCTTGAAGACCAAATCAAAAGTAAATAATAGAGAATCCTCTCCATCCACTTTTTTTTTTTGCAGGGAGGGGAGGAACATGATAAAAAAAAATGAAGGTGTTGTATACAGAAAAGCTATACTGGAATGAAGATGTATAAGCCATATTTTCCAGATCTCTTCCTTTTGTTTCCACTCTTGGATAAAGATGTCATTTACTTTTCATACTTTGAAAACTGTATCATCTTCAATTCCTCAATACAAATTTCTACTCCATGCTCAAGTTCTCATAATCTAATTTGCAGGCATTTTGTACAGTGCTCAACTCCTAGCACAGAGTAATCCCTTAATAAATGCTTACAGGAGTGAGGGATGGGTTAGTTCTCACCTCTCCTTTCTTTATGCCAACTGCTCACTTCCATTTGATCTGTACTAGTTTCTCTCCCCTCTGATTCACCCTTCATATAGCAACCAGTGCTATTACTCTCCATCATAGACCAATCGCATGGCTACCTGGTTAACAAAACAAAAACAAAACACAGAAAGTCCATGAGTTCCTACAGGTGAGGGGGGAAAAATACAGATTATTTAACAGGACAAATTTTTCTCAGATATGCCTCCAGATCATCTTTCTAGATATACTTTTTATCACCTCTCTCTGCCTTTCTCAATTCTTCAATCCAATTAGTGTCTTCCCTAATTACACTTAAGTTTTCTCCACTATTTGACATGAAAGTTAAATAAGTTTAAGCATATAAAATGCTTGCATCAGTCTCAAGCACTTAAGTATTTCTCTGGAAGTATAAGTTGTTGTAGTGGTGGTTAGTATCTCTGAGTATTTTCCTGCCTGGTTTCCTAAGTACTCCTTGCTAACTACTTACCTTCTCAAAATTCTTCTGTAGAATTCTTATATAATTCTACTTGTTCAATAAGGCCCAGTTCCAATGTTGCCCTCAAAAGCTAACAAAACTTCCTAATAGCCTAGTCAGAATCTCTTATTACCCCACCTACCCATAGCTCTAGATATCTTATTATAGTATTTAAAATATTCTACTAAATAGTGGCAGGATGAATTCAAATACACACACAAACTTTCTATGGGATGAGAGGTAGGGATTCTGAAGGGTCCGTATGAAGCTGATGCCACTGGTTTGAACAGCCATGAAGACCATTCTATGACAACAGTCTCATTCCTGCAATAGGGATAAGAAAGAGAAAGATGAGAATTAGAAAAATAATACCAGAATTATTATTTCATTAGGAATAAGGCTGAAGTCATCCTAAGGGGGAAGGAAAAGCTTTACTCACTTGCAACTAACCTGTACTATCCTCAGGAAACAAATACTCAACCATGGTGAGGTCTGCATGTTCTTCTCTAATTCATTGGGAAATTAGATGAATCCTAACTTTCCAACTCAGTGATGGAAAAATTGAACAGTCATCTTCCCTCATTCCACCAGGAGATCTCAGCTCATCCACCAGCCCTTTGGAGTCAATGAAACTAAGTTAGTGCCAAATCCAAATCTGAATCAAGGAAACAAGGCAAGGAATTACTTTCTTGGTGAAGAAAGGGGAAGAGAGAGGACAGTGAGACATAGAACTACAAAAGAAAGGATGGAAAAAAGAAAAGTCAAAAATAGCATACATTCTATACTCTTTGGATTGTGAGGCCTTTCTTATGTACAATATATGGGGATGAGTTAAACAGATGAAATTATAATTCCCAGACTTAATCTGCATAGCTGTATAGAATCTATTCAATCTTTAAGCAAAAGAACTTCATGAATCTTTCTTTTAGTTCCCTTTGTGTCTGGTCTGAGGAAGGACATGGTAAGTGGCCAGTACAGATTAGCAGGGCAAGTTTTTCTGGGATATGGCATGACCAGGAGACAGGGGGCCTACAAAGTCAGGCTGAGGCATCCCTGTGGTGAATCCCATTGTGAATTTCAAAGCAAGTCCATGCATTACACACAAAGAACCACAAACCAACAAGTCTTCTGAGCTTTATCCTCTGGGAGGCCTCCCTGGCTTCAGTAGAATTGCAGGACTAAGAGCTGATATATCTTATCTTTTTAATCCTTGCCTTCCCCATATCTATGTAGGTCATGGGTTTCAAGATCTTCCCCAATAAGTGCCCTTTGGGTTGAACTGACTTTAAGGAGGCCCACAAGGAGAGAAAGAGTAAAGGTGGGATTGGCAGGGATGGAGCTCATTACCCATAGATCTTTGGAATGCGTCTATGTACTGCGAGACCACACCAAGGCAAAACTATGATTCAGCCTTTGTTTGTAAAAGCACAACTTAGCACTTCGTCATGTGACCGTTTCAGCTTTCCATTTCATCTTCTCCCTCCAGAAGGAAAAGGAGCTGCCTATAGGGGTTTCCTGTGGATGGATCACTGTGCTACATTCCTTTCAGATTTCCTCACTTTCTCCACATAGGGGGAAATGGTGAATTCACCTCACAAAGCAGAAATGCACATCTCCTAAAACTATCACCGAGGAGATCTAAATCCCTGTGGAATTCACTTCCAGAGTTTCCCCATGAGGTGGCCAAAGGCATGCTAGAAATGAAATCAGACACGGGAAATTCTCTGAGGTGCTGCTTTTTCTCTATTAGGTTCTGAATTCTTGGAAGACGGGATGCATGTTTCCGCCTGAGTCTGTGTGCTTAGTAAACGCTTGATTATTCAGATGGTGCTGCTAAGAATTTCTAAGCTTTTGTCACAGAGACACAGACTTTCATGGAGTCAGATACTTGTTTATGGGATCTGACTTCAAAGGCAGGGAGTGGGGGGGAGAGATTGTTCGATAATTCTCAGTTGATAAGAAACTCTTTAGCCCCCAAACTACCTTCCTTTCCCTTTATCCAACCATAGGACTTAAATTACAAATAATGTTCACTCCTATCTGTGAAATGTAAAATATTTGCCAGAGAAAGTTGAGACTTCCCTAAATCATGTAGAGAATATTTCCATTTAATTTAGTTAATGAACATTTATTGATCTTCTTCTATTTGAAAGGCATATACAAGGTTTTTAGGGTGAGAGGGTCACCTACAGATCTTGACTGATAGCCTAAAAAAACCTAAGATGCCTATCCCAACTCAGGGGGTTACGAGCTGGGTGACTTCAGGTGAGTTAATAAACCTCTCTGACCTGGTCTCCCCAGCATGTAGCATGAGGATAATATTAATCCCCACTCACAGGACTGCTGTGAGGATTGATTAGGTAATGTCTGGACTTTGTACAGACTTTCTCCCATGCTTAGGACTTGATGAGTGATACTATTATTACTGTTTTTATTGTTCTGGTTTTTGCATTTGTTCTTGTTATTTTAACGACTGTTGAAAAATCTTTCCTGAGATATTAGCAGTGATTAACTTTCTGGGTCAAATTACTTTAGCAAAGTGGCTGCTCAGTCATCTGTCTGGGCTCCGAACAACAAAAGACTGAAAATTTTTAGCAGTGTGGTGTAAAACATGGGAGGAAGCCTATCGTGCTGGAAAAGGCCATGAAGGATCACAGCTACTGGACATGAGAGGAGCGCTGGGTGTTGAGGCCACAAAACTGCTAGTGGTCATGGAGGAAACGCCTGTAATGACACTTGAGTAAGCGCTGTCATCCACAGACACTTCTGCTCCACCTCCACTGAGTTCTGGAGGTTTGGGAAGAAGTGCAGTTGCTTTGTGTCATTTCTGCCACTGTTTCCTTCCTCTTTCTGAAAGAGAATTCTATAGGAGTGCAATGTGAGGTCAAAATACATGAGCATTTAAGATACTGCTTTTCCTCAAATCCTTGAACAAATATTAACTCATTCATCATGTCATTACCCTCGAGAGTCGGGAAAGCACAGCCCAAAGAGAGGCTGGAATGTTATAATCCTGCTATAAATTACAGCGCTTGCCATACTTATTAACTGAAGGGTTTAAGATTTTCGAAAGCTTTTCTAAATGTGATCTCTCAATTCCTATCATAGGATTTGCTTAAAATGTATTTGCAAAGAGAAAAAAGATTAATGTCACCCTGCCACGATAAGCTCATCAGCCATTTCATAGATCAAAGGAGCAAGGTAAGGAGGGGGAGGAAGAGGAGGCCAAGGAGGAGATGAAGACAGAGAAGAAGGGAAGAAAAAGAGGAGGAAGGCTCCCTTTGACTTTAAAGTGGTGGCAAATAATTAGTTTACTACACTTTAAGGGGGACAATGTTAGTTGAAAAGATATTTGTTAACCACAAACATTTGAAAATGAAGCACTCCAAAGATTCTCACTGTGTTCAGAAAGGTGTGCAGCTGAAACTCCTTAAAACAACAGCAGCAAAAGAGATTGGTCAGGACAGGAACAGAAAGTGGAGATTTAGAAGGTTGACGAATCCCTGCATAAAACTGCTGGTGTGAATCTGTACTCAGAACATTTTTTTTTTTTAAAGCAGGCCCTTTGCAGATATAGGATAAGGATGTCAAACTTCTGGAGGACCACTGTGGGTCCCCAGCTTATCTGCCCTAACATGGAACTCCTTCTCTCTTCCCACAACACACGTGAACCTTGCCATCCCGCTCCCTTAAAGACTTCACATGTGATCTAGAGAACACTGAGAGAACTAAAAATAGACCCACCATTTGATCCTGCAATTCCTTTATTAGGTATATATCCAGAAGACCAAAAATAGAATTATAACAAAGATATTTGTATCAGAATGTTTATTGCAGTCCAATTCATAATTGCTAGGTCATGGAAGAAGCCCAAATGCCCATTGACCCATGAATAGATCAATAAATTGTGGTACATGTACACCATGGAATACTATGCAGCCCTAAAGAAAGATGGAGACTTTACCTCCTTCATATTTATATGAATGGAATTGGAAAATGTTCTTCTTAGCAAAGTATCTCAAGAATGGAAGAAAAAGTATCCAATGTACACAGCCCTACTTTGAAACTAATTCATAGCTTTTATAGGAATGTCATAACCTAATTTTAGCCTTAGAATATGGGAAGTGAGTGGGAGTGGGAGGTAAGGGGGGTGGATGGGGGAGGGAGGGAGATTGGTGGGGTCACCTCTATGGTTTATCTTGCAAGGATACAAGTGAATCTTTCTAAAAGCAGAGTATGAACGTTTTAACTCAATAACTAAGAAAATGACATGAAAGTTATGTTGATCAGTTTGATGAGAGTATTTCAAAATGTATATGAAAACAGCACACTGTACCCCATGATTGCATTAATGTACACAGTTATGCTATAAGAAATAATAATAAAAAAAAAGAATAACGTTGAAATCCTTCTCCTGTGTGCATTCCAGCCTCCCCTGTCTTCCCAACACTGAGCCAGGAGCCTCCTGTGTTCACGTGGCATCCATCGCTAACCCATATGGCTTCTCAGAGTGCACTGATACTGCCTGTTTACCCTACTGTATGTCCCACTGGAACATAAGCAGCCTCAGGTGCTGCATCTCCATCATCAGCGTTCCCCCAGGGCCAACGCTGTCCCTGCCAAGTAAAAGCACAAAACACTCTTGGCTAAAACAGTACACAGCAATACTGTTGTACTCCATTGATTCTACAATTCCACCATATTAGATACTTCCATTGAACAGCCACTCAGTGGGAGAAAAGGAATCATAAACATTATGAAACACATCCCATTGTAGAGTTGTTTACCACCGTGACTTTAGACCTGAAGCAGGGAAGACATGACCACAAAAAGGTTGAAGACTAACTGCATCACTTTTAAATACAGACAAGTACACCTGCATTTCCACAAAACAAAACAATCTTTCATTTTTACTTAGTTCACTCCCTCAAGCTTTTTCTCTCCAACCAGATGCTGTTTCAAATCTAAATGGGCTATGCTCTTTTCCGAATGCCAGGTAGCTAAAGATGGATAGAGGGACTTGTCCCTATTTCTTAGCTATAATTATGTTCTGAGGCTAAACTTAAAGAAAAAAGAAATAGTTATTATGTGTGGCCTCCACCAAGGCAGCTTAAATGATGAAGATCGGTGTATCCAAAGGGGAAATATTTTTGCTGCCAGGCAAGATTGTAATAAAAGCATCACATTCATCATCTGCTGGGGGAAAACATGTCCTGCAAAATTACTTGGCAATGAAAAATCTGGGCAGTCCTACAGCCCTTTTAATCAGAAGCTCTCAAAGCAGCTTCCACGCTGTTGCCAGCGAAGCTTTGTCCCTAGCAGGATGCAAAATGGAAAGCATTGCTTTCTGTGCTGGTCTACACTATGAAGATAGGGTAGAAAAACCAAAATGAATCAATAACAAATTATTATCTACCTATATACACCTACATAGAGAGATAAATACACCAATGTATATGGAATTTAAATCTGCATATCAAGTGAGATCACAGGCAAATATTTAATTGTAAATCTTCAAACATTACACAATTAGCAGCAAGAGCACATTATAATTCAGAAGATTGACTTTGGAATGAAGCAAAACTGGGTTCTAATCCTGTCTCTGCCACATTTTCTTTGTGGCCTTGGGCAAGCATCTGATCCTAAGTATCAATGTCCTCCTTTGTAAAGTGGGATTGTAAGAACATGCCCCTCACTGTGACCAGGCTTTGATGAGATACTCCATGGAAAGCACTTAGAGGAATGGCTGGGGGACCACAGGTGCTCCGGACAGGTTTGGCTCTTGGCATTGAACTAGAAGAGGTGCCCCTTTACTGCCCTCACAGAATGTCCTCTTCCTGCACACCCAGGCACTTGATGCCAGTATTTCATTCCAACACACCCAGTCTGGTCTGACCCCTCCCTACCCAGTTTGAAACCCCCATAGTCAACTGTGGCATTTGCTGCCCCACCGGTGCCACCCACCTAGTCTTCCTGGGTTGGGATTATTCCCATGGCCTCCACACTCAAGCCTTCCTGACTCTGACACATCCTACCCAGCAGTCCACTTGCCAAGTGAATCCTAACTGTGGCTGCTGCCCCATGAGAGTTACTGGCTCTATGAACACACATCCTTGCCTTTAGCCCTATGTCACATTTGCCTAAATCACAAAGATAAAATCAACTGAGTGGCACCTGTGGCTCAAGGAGTAGGGCGCCAGCCCCATATACCAGAGGTGGAGGGTTCAAAACCCAGCCCCAGCCAAAACCTGCAACAACAACAATAAAACAACAACAAAAAAAGATAAAATCAACCCGTCCAACCTGCTGAGATCTTCAGTAATATAAGGGAGGTCTCAGGTTGCTGGAATCTCTACACAAGAGAAAGTCTTCTGGCTCCTTAGAATGATACATCATTAGTTCTTTGACTATCCAACAAATATAAACTTGGCCATGAATTTTAATCAGCTAACTCACAGTACTATTAAAAATATCTTAATCTGGAGGTGGTGGGTATACACTGAAAATGAAACAACAAATGTTTGGGGTTCGTTGGTTGGTTTGGAGTTTTGATTTAGTGGTGCAAAAAAAAAATTAGTTGTTGCTATAAAGAGGATTTGTGAAAACAATCATTTAAATCAAACCTACAGAGTATCCGATGAAATTATTTTTCAAATTATGTTTTGACCCTATCTTTACTGTTTGGCAGTTTTCAGGGCTAATGAGGCTTCTTAGATTTAAAACAAGTCAGACCAAATATTGACTTATTAAAGTAGATGAGATAAAATTATTTTTTAAAATCAGAATAATTTAGCACAAGAACCCCCAAAACCTCTCAGCTTTTTAAGTCTGGTCCTCAGCTACTTGGCCAGGAAATGATCAAAAAAAAATTGCTCAAGCGGCATCTTCCAAGTATATCCCTCAAGAAACCCTGCCTCTCCAAGTTGGGATTACAAGGAACTTTGCATTAACTGTGCAGTTCAATCCAACAGGAATATTCAACGATTATAATTCAGTAATGCCAAAAAAAAAAAAAAGAAAATAAATAATTCAAGATGCTGCCTTTTAAAGCATTAGGCTTTCAAATAACTGGGCTGTGTGCCTGTACCTCAGTGGTTAAAGCACCAGGCCTATGTATAAGTGGAGATGGGTTCAAAGCTGGCCAGGCCCTGCTAAACACACACACACACACACAAAAAAAAAAAAGGAAAAAAATCAAATAACTTTCTCTTCCTATCTTCAACTCTCAGAAAACTATCACAAAAACTTATATTGAGAACAGTTTTATTTATACAGGTCAGTTCCTTTCTGTTCTGCTATGTGTATACTGATTCCCATTTCCCAATTTTTCCCCTGATTTAAGTAGTGGCAATTCCTTAAATTCTATAATCAAACTTTTCGTATGCTGGGTTTGGGGATACATAAATTGCCAGATTGAGTTAAAAAACAAAAAAAAGAAAAAATGTTTCCCCAGACTCTATTACTTGGGTTTGCTTTACTGAGTCACTGTTAGCTCCCAGGCACCAAAGCCAGTTAATCCAAGGTCAATTTCGGCCAGTGCTGTGGCTACAGAGCTTAATGTCAGGGCTTCCCTCTCTATCTTTGGAGCACACTCTGAGCATCGAGACGCTTTCTACACTTCCTCTCACTAGTAAGAGCTCCTCACGGTGCCTTAGTTAACACCAGGTTGAGGGGTAACGGGTTTGTTTGCAGAAGCATCCTGCAGACGACCAGACCCCCTCCCAACTCCACCCGATCCCCAACAGCAGACTCACCTTTGGCATATCAATGATTGATGGTCTGGGGATGGCAGTCTGGAAAGCGACGGCTTCACAGTCCCCTTCACCACCCAGGGACGTGGGCAGGTCCTGGGGTGTCTCAGCTGGCTGGTCGGCAGCGTGGTTCCTCGACTTGCGATTCGTACCACCATTTCTCTCCGCGCAGGTGCCGGAATCTCGCCTTTTCTCTGGAGCGCCTTCTTCCACTCTCGGGTGACTTGGGTGTCTGCCCGCTTTGGCCACAGGCTGAGCATAGACGGTGGAGTGAGTGTCGGCAGGGCTGGGCTGATCAAAGGCAGCATTCTCCCTCGTGTTCCCAAAACAAGCGAGCAGAGCTGAGCACGGGAATGGGTGCATCCTTCCAGACGGAGCTTTCAGAGTCTGCGTGAGCCTCGCTTTCCACGTGGACATGGCCTGCGGGGACGCATCGCCAAGTTCACAAGGGAAAAGGGAGTTTTCCGAGGGTCCAAATCACCTCCAGTTCCTACATACAAACTACATCCTTGTCTCGAAAGACGGAGCTGCTATGGGGTGCCTCTAAGGAGAAGCTGAGAAGATTCAAGACCACTCAGCAGCCAGGCCCCCTCCAGAAGCCTCCGTCCCAGGCACCTCCCGGCTCTTCCTTCCTTAGGGCTGTCAGAGGCTAAAGCGAGCTGTCTGCGAGGTATGCGGTTGGCTCCGGTTACCGTCCCCAGGCAGGGCAGACGCTTCAGTGTAAGGTAGTGAGTGCCAAGTGAATAGACAGTTGCTTCAGGTTACCCTGGAGGCATAAAGATAATGTAGCATGTTGCATCCGCCATAATAGCGTCAGCCTGCGTATCAATAGCATCATAAGAGTGGCAAAACCCTTCTTCGGTTACCCCATTCAAATATTTATTCCCCAAACAAAACAAAACCGACCCAGCTTACCCATCACAAATGAAGACCCCTAGAGGGCCACGACCTTAGCAGCTGTTTCATTATTAAAATAGGAGGGAGACTTGACTCCTTCTAGAGAGATCTGTGCTTGAGTTTGACGATTATCCTCACTCTTCCCCCCAAACAAGCTTCCTGCTTTCAGAATCCGTCTTTCCCCATCTGATAAGTATACAAGGTCCTCTGTTAATTTTTCTTTTCTATCTCTACTAAGGTCTTAACCAGTTTTAACACCAGCAATAAAAGGGGCCTGCGTGAAGGAGGGGTCTCTCTCTTGCATAGATTACCCAATTTCAGACAGTAACCCCGTTTTGAACATAGATCTTCTGTTTCTCAATGCATTATTATGTGGATGGTAAAAAATAATAACGAATAGGAATCATATTCTCAGACAATTCAATATCAAGGTTTTTCCTTAGCTAAGCATCCGGTAGGAATATTACGTAGAAACCTAACACCACAATGGTTTTACCACTGAGAGTGACTCTTAGGTCAAGATTTCAGGGCATCTCACCGACTGTAATTTGTCTTTTTGTTCTCTATTTTAACTTAATGTCAAGATGTTCTTAAGCCCAGACAGGTGGTAGTTTTTATGACACTAATGTCTGCTTTACAGAGGCAGAAACAGATGCTTTGAAATGGCAGGTGACTTAGGCAAAGTTGTGCCACTAAGAAAGGCTGGCCACAAGTGCAGGATCTCTGCTATCCTATCTGGTCTCTGAGTCTCATTCAGTAGGTAACAGACACACTGAGAATAATAGTCTATGTGGGCAGCCACATCTACAATACAATGATATCCATAATACATGAAGGGGGGGTATGGCTTTAAAAAAAGGGACAATGGCACCCAATGCACACTTTATCTTAGTTTTTATCAAAAGTTAGAAATAGAATAGAGTTAGAAAGCTGCCATTCATTTAGAAATTACTGAGTAGCAGGCCCTGCATGAGCCAGCCTTCCTGGGGTTGAGAACCCATTCTTCTTCAATGCCCAAGTGGAAGCCACCCACATCTCCCACCCACAGGGGAACAGGAAGCCCAAGCTTCTCCTAGGCTTCCTTACCACCTGTTCCTGGCCACCTCTGCATTTTGTCTCTGTCCACCCTGGTGGCTCCAGTTCACTCAGTCAGGGCCCTATGTGCTATGTACTACCAAGCGTGTTTACAATAAAGCTAAGCTGCAATGGGTCACAAGCCGTCATTGGAAGCTTGGAGATAACAAGAAAGGATTAAAGAAAAATCAATTCTTAAAACTGGGTTCATTCACTCATTCATTTATTCATTCAATTACATGCCAAGCCTTGTCTGGAGCTGGAGAGACAACAGTTAACAGCACAGCCTGCTCTACCCACAATAGCAGAGATAAGCAATCAGCTTAAGTGTCCATCAACAGAGGATTGGATAAGAAAATGTGGTACATATACGCAACGGAGTACTATTCAGCTGTATGAAAAGAAGGAAATTGTGTCTTTTGAAGTGACAAGGAAGGAACTGGAAGTCATTACCTTGAGTGAAACAACTTAGGCATAGAAAGCAAACACCGCACATTCTCACTTATAAGTGGGAGCCCAATAATGCGTACACGTGGAAGCAGAGCGTGGAATGATGGATAAGGGAGGCTCGGAGGGGCAGAGTGGTGCATGGGGGCTGGAGGTCACTTGCTGGGTGATACATGTGCTGAAGGCTCTGACTTCACCGCAATGTATTCATCAACGTGGCAAAATCCCTTTTATACCTCATAAGCACATACAAATGAAAATGAATTTTTAAAAAGCAAAAAAAAAACCCATGCAGCTTACAAGTAGCTACATGCAGCAGACCACTGGGTAAGAAGGCTCAGAGTCCTCAGATCTGCAGAGGCCCCAGGCTGCCTGCTCTGCTATGGGCACCATCTCACCTCCCTCAAGGGGCTGCTTAGAGGAGCA
>CAUYQV010060189.1:0-21405 GCA_963574575.1 Galagoides demidoff
GGCGCCTATGGTCCCAGCTACTTGGGAGGCGGAGGCAGGAGACTCGCTTGAGCCCAGGAGTTGGAGGTTGCTGTGAGCTGTGAAGCCACGGCACTCTACCCAGGGGGACAGCTTGAGGCTCTGTCTCAAAAAAAAAAAAAAGAAAGAAAGAAAGCTATTCTGGGCGGAGCCTGTGCGGTGCCTGTGGCTCAAAGGAGTGGGGCACCGGCCCCATATGCTGGAGATGGCGGGTTCAAACCCAGCCCCAGCCAAAAACTACAAAAAAAAGAAAGAAAGCTGTTCCCACAGTTCAGTGCTGGCTGCAGTCTTATCTGCTCTAGTCCTTCTGATCCCATCTTTTACTCTTTTGTGTTTTATTTTCTCATTCCCCACAATTCCCACTCAGGTTTGTTCCCTCTCACACTAGTTCACAAAACTTCTAGAGCCTCAGTTTTCTTATCTCTAAAATGAGTATGGCAGTACCTTCTTCTGATGTTTTGGTGAAAACCTGGCTCACTCATTCAATAGCAGTTTTTATTGCAGTTAGTTTAAAAATTAGTAGATAGTATGTATTGATTGAGAATATGGAACAATAGGTAACCTCAGAGTGGAGTAGGAAGCAGTTGGCTTTGGGGCTAGAAGGAGATGCCAGCCAGATCTACCATTCCTCCTCAAGGACACACTCTATGTCTGTCAAAGGTGGCTGACTGCGTCTGCCTAATGGCCCTAGACAAGCCTCAGGCTGTGCCCGTGGACGTCCATGTGTGGCAGATTGCCCAACGTGACTATAACTGGCACCCTACAACATCCCAGGCGAAGGGTCTGAGCCCCCAGACCAACAAGGAACTGGGTAAGGAGAGAGCATGAGATGCTCCTGCTGGCAGTGGGCTGAGATGGTAAAAACTTCTCGCTCTCACAGTCACCTCTCGCTCAGCCCCTACCTCTTGATTGGGAGCAGAAGGGGCCAATTAATTTAGCTTCATCACTTCTGATTTAGGAAACTTTTTCCGGAGCCTGTGGGGACCTTATGCTGGCTGGGCCCAAGCGGTGAGTGTACCTAGATTCCTAGGTTTCCCCTTCCCTGCAGTTCAAACCTCGTAGGACCTCTGCCCGAGTCCTGACCCAGAGGACTCTTCCAGAAACCCATTACCATGGACTCTGCCATTACCACTACTGCTCCAGCTGACCCTAAAGGACTCTCCTGCCATCCCAGCCCCAGTGGTCTCTTGTTACCCCTCCCTCTGCTCCCCATGGACTCTTCCACCTACCCACGCTGTCACCAGCCCCGACCCCAGTGTACCCTCCTTCCCACAAAGATGCTCCACTCCCCCCGACAGGTGCTGTTTAGTGCTGACCTGCACCAACCCCACTGTGCTCGGGAGCCACCAGCAAAGCGCAGAAAGTGGTCCAAAGGGCCTGAAGGCTAGGTGGGAGCACACTGGGCAAGGGAATTCCTGAAAAGACCTTTCCCTTCCATTTCCCTTTGCTCTCTCCCCATCCCCACCTAGTCTAATGTTGGGGAAAGGGATCCTTACAGCTACCTCAGGTACCAGGCACCCCCAAATCAAGCAGTCAGTTTGCACAAGGTGGGGTAAAAAATACTATTTGGAGAGACAGCGCTGTACGGTTTTATCTTCTTCCCTTTATTATAAGAAGGAGCAATAAAATAGAAACATTTGTATGGAAAATGCAGTGAGCAGTGATAGGGAAGGGGGCCAGGAAAGGGTGGGGCAGGGTTTAACTCCCTAGTTCGGAGGGAAGGGGAGCCGGCTGCCCCCAACCCTTCCCATGCAGGGGATCCTGGCTCTACATCCACGGCCCTAGAGCTGGGGTGGCAGTGTGGGGGACAATTCTGGGCCTGGCTCCATGCAGCAATCTCGACAGCAGCAGCCTGGCACGGGCCCTACATGGGAACAGAAAACAGAGTTGGCTGTTGGGCAGACCCTCCACTCCAGCCTGAGTCCTTCTTGCTGGGCCACCCATGCCCTTCCAGAGAGCCACACTCCTCACCCCCAGCTGCTGGTGTCAGCAGCTCCCCATGGCTTGCCATCTGTCCCTGCCCCTCCTGGCTGGTGCCCAGCTGTAGCTTCCTCATATGCCGTACCACAGCCGTGGCATTGAAGGCTTGCTGTAGAAAGAAAAGGGGAAAGGACTTTTGAGAGAGAGGGAGGTTACGGAGAAGGGCTGGCAGTAGGATTCTTGGCAATGGTTCTGTTATGCTTTTTCAGCTTTTAGTTACTGATTCCACCAACCCCCCCCCCAAACCTCTATAGGACTTTATTAAGTTATATTCAGTTACATCATTTTTTTTTTTTTTTGAGATAGAGTCTCAAGCTGTCGCCCTGGGTAGAGTGCCATGGCATCACAGCTCACAGCAACCTCAAACTCTTGGGCTTAAGCAATTCTCTTCCTGCACCCTCCCGAGTAGCTGGGACTACAGGCACCGGGCACAAGGCCCAGCTATTTTTTTTGTTTGTTTGTTTTGGTTCTAGTTGTCATTGTTGTTCGGTAGGCCTGGGCTGGATTCGAACCCACCAGCTCTGGCTGGCACCCTAGCCGCTGAGCTACAGGAGCTGAGCCGTACATCATATATTTACACAAACATGCATGCACATATATAAAATGTACGTATATATATAAACATGTATACAAGGTTGAGTCTACCCTTCAAACCACTTCTTCTTAAGAGTTCACAAACTTAAGTGTCAAACCTCATGATGCAAATCTCTGATGACATTACAGAAAAAATTCAAACATTGCTTTGAAGGGTAGACTAGGTGCTGGCATTGGTATATAGCTTCCCAAGGGGAATACTTTAAAGGTGACCATAGTGATGTTCAGCAATGAAATATGTAGCACTTTTTCTAGCCTGAGTTCACAAATTGTCCAACATTATATATGTGTGTCTATATAGATATATATAAAACTATACAATACCCTTTCATATGTATAGAAAATGCTATGTAGCTTTATATATCAGGTATTGCTCTAAGCACTTTAGATAATTCATTTAATCTTCACAAAACTCTTAGAGGTAGGCACTATTTATATCACCATTTTCTTTTTTGTCCTTTTTTCTTTTTTTTGAGACAGAGTCACCCTAGGTATAGTGCTATGGCATCATAGCTCAGAGCAACCACAAACTCTTGGGCTCGAGTGATCCTCCTGCCTCAGCCTCACAAGTAGCTGGGACTACAGGCACCCACCACAACGGCTGGCTAATTTTTTGTCTATTTTTAGTATAGACAGGGTCTCATTCTTGCTCAGGCTGATCTTGAACTCCTGAGCTCAAGCAATCCACCCTCCTCAGCCTCCCAGAGTGCTAGGATTACAGGCATGAGCCACTATGCCCAGCCAATATCACCATTTTCAAAGGAGAAAACTGAGGTGCAGAAAGTTAAAGTAACTTGGTCAGGTATGTGTGCGTGACTCTTTATTCATTGTATCCACCTAGATGTCCCCCACACCCCTATTCACCATATCCAAAACTAAAACCATCCCTCCCCAAGACATGTTTCTGCCCTTATGATCACCATCTCAGTGATGGCACCACTGTCTTTCTGTCCGCAGCCAGAATCTTGGGCCAGCCCTTGACATCTCTTTACCCCAACATCCATTCCATCATCACTTCTACCTCCTAAATGGCTTGTGCCTCAACCATTACTCTGTGCTTTTGTTACTGCTCAGGCACAAGCCCTCACTATGTTGCCCTCAGTAGAGTGCTGTGGTGTCACAGCTCACAGCAACCTCCAACTCTTGGGCATGAAAGTTCTCTTACCTCAGCCTCCCAAGTATCTGGGACTATGGGCATCTACCACAACACCCAGCTATTTTTTTGTTACAGTTGTCATTGTTTAGCTGGCCCGGGCCAGGTTCGCACCTTCTAGTCTCCGTGCATGTGGTAGGCACCGTAAACCACCGTGCTACGGGCACCGAGCCAGGTCTCCTCGGCTTGACGCCATGTCGTTCTCTCCATCCTGAGAGTGCTTGCTAAAGCCCAGGTCTTCTCAGAACCCTCAAGATTAATTCAGAGCTCTACTGTGACAGTCAAGCCCCTGAGTGGCCTGGCCCCTACCTGCACCTGCTTCTTAGTCCCCTCAGCCCCTTTAATCCAGCCTGACTCAGCACCTGCACGTCCCTGAAGGCTGAAGTGTTTGTTGCCCCTGGCCATTTGCACACCTGTTCTCTTTGCCTCAGACATTACTGTGCCCAGCTAATTCCTATCCAACTAACATGTCTGTCGGGTCATCACCACCTTCATGATCCTTCCCAGACCCCACAGACTAAATCAGATGCCTCCTGAAGAATTATAGACAGTTCTTCCTCTAGAGTTGGAGGTCAGAGGGAGTATTTGTTGAATGAAATCCTCTGGAATAGAGCAGGTGTCAAGGAGCATTTGTTGAATGAATGAATGTGGTCCTTCAGTAAACATCCCTGAGCAGTTACTGTGTTCCCAGTTTGGTGGAAGGTGTGTGGGAGATGAGTCTCAATTGAGATGGGAAGGAGTCCTGGGGAGGCTGGGACCCAGGATCAGGGACATGGGCTTACCTTCCACTTGCTCTTGGCAAAGTTCTTCTTGATCTGCTCACTCACCGACTGGTGGATATTCTTGTCTAGAGCCGTATCTCCTGCAATCCTAGTATGTGGGTATGTAGAGGGTTGCCTGTGAAGGCAGAGGCAGGCCTGGGGGGGCCCAGGCCCTACCCCAGCTCACAGCTTGTGGGAACTCTCACCATGGGTGCTGCAAGGCCTGCTCACAGGTGAACCTCTTCTCTGGATCTTTCTCCATCAAGTGCCGGATGAAGTCTTTGGCTGAACCCCAAGACAAAAGCAAAGACAGCATAGTAGTGCCTGTGGCCACTGCCAAGATGGTACCCACTTCCCTTAGGTCTGGCCTGGCATGAAAGCAAGAGAGGCCAGATCTGTCTGTGCACCACCCCTTCCACCCTGTGTCCTTCTAAACCACAAAGCAGGCTCGGCACCTGTGGCTCAAGTGGCTAAGGCACCAGCCACATACACCTAAGGTGGCAGGTTTGAATCCAGCCGGGGCCCACCAAACAACAATGATGGCTGCAGCCAAAAAATAGCTGGGCGTTGTGGCGGGCGCCTGTGTTCCCAGCTACTTGGGAGGCTGAGGCAGGAGACTCGCTTGAGCCCAGGAGTTGGAGGTTGCTGTGAGCTGTGATACCACAGCACTTTACCTAGGGGGACAGCTTGAGGCTCTGTCTGAAAAAAAAAAATAAAATAAAAATAAACCACGAAGCAAGTCCCACCCCAATCCTTCCAGCTCTTTCCTTTCTCTCTTAAGAAAAACTTATTCTGGCTTGGCGCCTGTAGCTCAGTGAGTAAGGCACCAGCCACATACACCGAAGGTGGCAGGTTCAAGCCCAGCCCAGGCCTGCTAAACAACAATGACAACTGCAACCAAAAAATGGCTGGGTGTTGTGGCAGGCACCTGTCATCCCAGCCACTCAGGAGGCTGAGGCAAGAGAATCGCTGAGCCCAAAAGTTTGAGGTTGCTGTGAGCTATGATGCCATGGCACTCCACCAAGTGTGACATAGTAAGACTCTGTCTCCAAGAAAAAAAAAAAAGAAAAAGAAAAACTTGTTCATAAAGAATCTCCTGAGTATTTTTATTCACACTGATGTATAAACAATTCAGAGTAGGTTCACAGGTTTGCTTCTCAATTAGAGACACAAAAGGGGGGATGAAAATGGTTATAGTAGTGTTTCAGGTATTAGGAAGTCAGTAGGAGAAAGGTATTTTCAAAAATACTATGTTTGACGACTGACTGGATAAATGTCTACAAGTTTCTCAGACTGGGGGCCAAGCAGAAGGAAGCACCCAGGATGGGATGTCTGGTCTCCAAGACAGCTCTTCTTCTGGGGTTGGAGAATCTGACAAAAGGAAGGCAGTAGGGAGATCCCGCCCCCCCCCCCCAAAAAAAGAAATGGATGAGTAAGTCACTAGAGGCAGGGGCCCAGGGGAAAAAGACAAAGCCACAAATACCAGAGTCAGAGATGTCATCCCAGTAAGGAGAGTCAAACTCGTACTCGGCCTTCAAAATCTGTTCAAAGAGTTTGGCATCATTCTCGTCATAGAAGGGGGGATAACCGCAGAGCCTGAGCAGGGAGAAACTCATCCTCATTTCCACATCCAGTGCACCCATTGGCTCCAGGGTAGAGCTTTGGGGCAGTCCCAGGGGTCAGAACACACAGGAAGGAGTCCCCCCCCCCAAACCCCGCCTTATAAACTCTACCCCTTTGCCTACTCACTCCTGTCTAGCTACACTGGCCTTCTTTCTGTCTCTTGAACATGCCACCATCTTGCCCTCCTCAGGCCCTTTGCACTTCAGTTCCCTCTGCCTGTACCATTTTTTCCCCACACCTTGAATGAGTGACTCCCTCACCTCACTCAGATGTCACCTCTAAAACGTGAAATGACATCATCCCCATTCCTATCTCTGCTTGATTTCCTCCACAGCATTTTTAAATCACCTGACATTATTTTATGGATTTATTTACTATTGATTATCTGTGTTCCCTACTAGGTCAGCTTCCTGAGGGCAGGCACTTTGTCTGGTTTATTCTCTCCTAAATCCCCAGCACTTGGCACAGTGCCTGAAACATAGTAGCTATTGAATGAAGTAATAGTAGTACTTAATTGGTTGATACAACTATGGATGGAAGGAGGGAAAGAATAAGGAGAGGGAGGAAGAGAGGACAACTCTTGAGCCACATCCTGCCACAGCCAAGCCCCAACTTACAGGATGTAGGCAATGACCCCGATGGACCAGCAATCCACAGCCTTGCTGTAGGGCTTCTGGGCCAGGACCTCAGGGGCTATAGAGGCAAGGAGACATGGTGATGACAAATCTCTGTGCTGAAGCTCTTGGTTCCTCCCCCAGTCGCAGCCCCAACCCAGGGCCCTCCTCACCCACGTATCCTGGGGTTCCACAGGCGGTTGAGAGCACACTGCCAGGGTCCTCCATCTTGGAGAGGCCAAAGTCAGATATCATGATCTTGGAGTCTTCGTCCAGGCTGTAGTACAGCAGATTCTCTGGCTTGGAGGGTAGGAAGGAAGGGACAGTGCAGTCAGAAATGTGGCTAGAGGCTGGCAGAACCTTCTACCTCCCCAAGCACCCCCTGAGAAACAGTGAACTCCCCAAAGCCACTGTAACTTCTTAGCTACCATCTTAAGAAACTCAAGTTCTCACGCTAAGTGCCCATAGCACAATGGTTACAGCACCAGCCACATACACCAAGGGTGGCGGGTTCGAACTCTGCCCAGGCCAGCTAAACAACTGCAACAAAAAAATAGCAGGGCATTGTGGTGGGCACCAGTATTCCCAGCTACTTGGGAGGCTGAGGCAAGAGAATTGCTTAAGCCCAAGAGTTTGAGGTTGCTGTGAGCTGTGATGCCATGTCACTCTACCAAGGGTGACATAGTGAGACTCTGTCTCAAAAAAAAAAAAAAGAGAGAGAGAAATTCAAATTCTCAAGAAGGGCAAAAGTTCCAGAAAGGACATGGGCCAAGGAGCTATGGGAGGGAATTTTTTGCAAACCTCAGGTGTGTATTGTGCAGCCCTAAGGATATTATTGAGTGGGGGCTGGGCACAGTGGCTCATGCCTGTAATCCTAGCACTCTGGGAGGCCAAGGTGGGTGGACTGCCTGAGCCAGAGACCTCATCTTTAAAAATAGCTAGGCATGGCTTGGCACCCATAGCAGAAGGGTTACAGTACCAGCCACACACACACCAAGGCTGGCGGGTTCCAACCCAGCCTGGGCCAGCTAAACAACAATGGCAACTGCAAGAAAAAAAAGATACCCATGCATTGCGGCGGGCACCAGTAGTCCCAGCTACTTGGGAGGCTGAGGCAAGAGACTCACTTAATCCCAAGAGTTTGAGGTTGCTGTGAGCTATGATGCTACAGCACTCTACCAAGGGAGACATAAGATTATCTAAAAAAAAAAAAAAAAAAAATAGCCAGGCTTAATGGCAGGTTCTACTTGGGAGGCTGAGACGAGAGAATCACCTGAACCCAAGAGAGCCCCTGAGATTGCTGTGAGCTATGACACCACAGCACTATACCAAGGGTGATAAAGTGAGACTCTGTCTTCCAAAAAAAAAAAAAAGGAGGGCAGTGCCTATGGCTCAAGGAGTAGGACACTGGCCCCATATGCCGAGGGGGGCAGGTTCAAACCCAGCCCCAGCCAAAAAACTGCAAAAAAATAAAAGGAGAGAAAAGAAATTCTTAAACATCTACTGCGGGCCCCGTGTTTGTGCTTGATTTCATATCATCCTTGCCATATCCCTGCCTGGGGTCTGGAACCACTTTGCAGATGAGGAAAGCAGTGCCTTCAGAGGCAAAATGACATGCCCAAGACCCATTTAGGGAGAAGGCGGGCCAGAATTGAAACCCAGACCTGGCACCCCAGCACTCTTCTATACTGGAATGAAGTGTACTACAAAACATGAACCCCATCGTTATTTCAGAGCAGTAGGAGCTCAAGGATTTCTGGCTTTCTTCTTTATGCTTTGCTGTCACATCCAAGTTTTCTACAAAGAGTGAATGAGACTTTTATTACCAGGAAAAGACATGGGTGGGGGGTTGTGCTAAAATGGTGTGTGTTGTTCCAATAATGGATGCCCTGGGGGCTCTGACTCCACCACAGTCCAGGGTGTCAATGCAAGAAAATTGTGAGCTAGTCACAGTGGCCCACACCTTGTCATCCCAGCACTCTGGGAGGCCGGGGCAGATTGCCTAAGCTCACAAGTTCAAGACCAGTCTGAGCTAGAGCAAGACCTCCTCCCCACCACCTTTTCTAAAAAAATCACCAGGCATTGTGGCTGGCGCCTGTAATCCCAGCTATTTGAGAGGCTGAGGCAAGACAATTGCTTGAGCCCAGGAGTCTGAGGTTGCTGTGAGCTATGACACCATGGCACTCTACCAAGGGGGATAAAGTGAGACTCTGTCTCAAAAAAAAAAAAAATTGCGCTTGTACCCCATGAAAATATAAAAATAAAAAATAAATGGAGAAAAAAATCAATACAAAACATCGTTTGGATAAAATAAAAGCATAGTTCACTTTTGTGTCCCTTTCAGTGTCTGAACTGGAATGTAAAGAGGCAGTTTAAGGGTTATGAGGTTGGAGAGTTAGTGAATGAGTGAAAAAAAATTTTAAAAGAGGAAAAAAAAATAAAGGTTACAAGGTCCATTTTGAAGATGGGAAGCTAAAGCCCAGTGAGGGGGTGAGGGTTGCCCAAGGTCAGACAATGAGGAATCTGTAGAGGCCCTAATCCCAGGTGCCCCGAGCTCACTCCACTCCTTGGAGCCCCACCTTGAGATCCCGGTGTACAATGCCCAGGTCATGCAGGTACTTAACAGCATCCAGCACTTGGAAGATGAGGCGACTGGCATCACGCTCTGTATAGAAGCCTTTTTCCACAATGCGGTCAAACAGCTCCCCGCCCGACACCCTGGAGAGCACAGGGCAGTCAGGCCAAAAGAGTAGGAGCAGAGGGACAGGTGTGAGGAAGGGGCAGAAGTGGGACCGCTCACAGCTGCATGATGAGGTAGAGGTGGCCCCCACTCTCATAGATGTCATCCAGGGCTACGATGTTGGGATGCTTGATCCTGAAAGGAGAAATAAGGTCGTTTAGCTAGGCATGGTGGCAGGTGCCTATAGCTCCCAGCTACTCAGGAGGCTGAGGTGGGAGGATTGCTTAAGCCCAGGAATTCCAGGCTGTAATGCATTGTGACTGCACCTGTGAATAGCCACAGTACTTCAACCTGGGCAACACAGCAAGACCCATCACAAGAGAAGGAGAAGAGAAGAAAAAAGAAAAGAAAAGTGAAAAATTCCTAGCATGCTGGGAGGCCAAGCCGGGTGGACTGCTTGAGGTCAGGAGTTCCAGACCAGCCTGAGCAAGAGCCAGGACCCCATCTCTAAAGATAGCTGAGTGTTGTGGCAGACACCTGTAGTCTCAGCTACTTGGGAGGCTGAGGCAAGAGAATGACTTGAACCCAAGAGTTTAAGGTTGCTGTGAGCTAAATACATAATTGCATTAATGTGCACAGCTATGATTTAATTAAAAAAGAGAGAGAGAGGGAGAGCAATGAGGTGTGATTACACCTGTGAAGAGCCAATTTACTCCAACCTGGGCAATGTAACAAGACCCCAAAGGTAGAGAGGGAGGGAGGGAGGCAAGGAAAGGAAAAAAATTTAAAAAACAAGGAGAGAAAGGTTCAGCGCCTGTAGCTCAGCGGCTAGGGCTCCAGGCACATTGGGGCTGGCAGGTTCGAATCCAGCCCAGGCCTGCCAAACAACTATGACAACTACAATAAAAAAGTAGCCAGGCGTTATGGTAAGTGCCTGTATTCCCAGCTACTTGGGAGGCTGAGCAAGAGAATTGCTTAAGCCCAAGAATTTGAGGTTGCTGTGAGCTGTGGTGCCACAGCACTCTTCCCAGGCCATAGTGAGACTCTGTCTCAAAAAAAAAAAAAAAACAAGGAAAGAAAGAGGGCTAAGGAGGGAGGAGAGGAAGAGAAAAAGAGAACAAAGAAAAGGAGAGAGAGAAAAAGAAAGAAAGAAATGTGGTGGTTCAGAGCCCTAATAACAGCCCAGCCACTACCTCCCCACTGCCTACAAACCTGGGCAGGACAAACCAAGGATCTGGGACCCAAAGAAAAAAGTTGATTTATTATAATTTCTTGGAAAGCAAGAGAGCAGAAGGGTAAGCACTGGGCTCTGGCATCAGGTAGACCTGGGTCCAAATCCTGCTTCTACTATTTGCTAGGTGTCTTCACTTCATAGTACTGATTGGGATATGATTGAATTATTTATGTTTTTAAAAGATGAGGCTTCCTATGTTGCCCAGGCTGGAGTGCAGTGGCTATTCACAGGAGTGATCATAGCACACTACATCCTTGAACTCCCGGGCTCAAGCAATCATCCTGCCTCAGCCTCCTGAGTAGCTGGGACTAGAGGAATGTGCCACTGTGCCCAGCTGGTAAGAGTTTTCTGTGTTTGCATGTTTGTCAGCCTCCGCCCCCAGAATGTCAGCTACAGAAATCCAGGGACTTTGTCTCGCTCACCACTGTTCCTCAAGCATCTGGTACAAAGTAGGTGCTCAATACAGACTTGTTGGATTGAATGTAGCCTCCCCAAGCCTCAGTTTCTTTATCAATAAATGAAGCCAAGGACAATACTTCTCTCCAAGAGGTGGGGGGAGGACCACAGGAGATGATACAGGTAAGGTGCTTGGCACAGTACCTGGCACACAGTAAACAGTAAATGAACCAGTAATGGTGACAGATCTTGAGGAAGATTCAGCTCTGCCACAGCTTGCTGTGTTGACTATGGGCCTCATTTCCCCACCCTCAGCCCCTGAGAGTGGAAATGATCATTTCTTCCTGCCCAGGGTAGTTGGGAAGCTCAGGGGGAGACCAGAAGTAAAGATTCTCTATGAGCTTTCCAGTGAGGTTAGGCTTCATATCAGCAAGAGC
This sequence comes from Galagoides demidoff, assembly GCA_963574575.1. Lineage (NCBI taxonomy): Eukaryota > Metazoa > Chordata > Mammalia > Primates > Galagidae > Galagoides > Galagoides demidoff. The sequence continues at coordinate 11,491 of CAUYQV010060189.1, forward strand.
AATTCAGAGGCCAGTCCGTTGTTGATTTAGTCAGGGGGTCAGCAGATGGGCATTTTTTAACTTGCTAAGTAGCACTAATATGTGGGGAAACTTGAGGTAGGTCCAGAGATAACACCAGCTGAGATATGTGGGTTCAAGGATTGATCTGGAGACCTGGTTGAACAGATTAAACTCCTGTAGATAAGCACTGGCATCTCAGTCACATCTGTCATGTTTGCTGTCATGCCAGGCTGAAATACAGGACCTGTAATATTCTCCACAACCCTACCAAGGAGAAATTATCTCTATTGTATAAATGAGTAACTTGAGGCTCAGAGAAATTAAGTAATTCTTCCAAAGCAAAGAAGGAGGAGGGTGGGAGGATCAAGTCAATCTGGAGCAGGGACAGGCTGTAGCCCACGCACTTGTGCAGGACAGCGATCTCATTCTCCATGCTGCCCTCCTTGCCCTCCAGGGCCTTCTTGGCAATGCATTTGATGGCCACCAGCTTCTGCGTCCTCTTATCTTCTGCCAGTATTACCTCTGAGAAGGCCCCCCTATAAGGAGAGGAGATTCACAAAGTGAAGAACAGAAACCCCAGTTTCCCTCTTGTGTTTGCTCTACCCTCTGTGGGTTATGTGACGACTTCTGGACCAAAGAGGTGGGATGAGCCTCCTCCTATCACTCATGCACACCCTGGCCAGTCAGAATACCCCGTCCCGGCTCAGCACCTGTGGCTCAGGTGGCTGGGACGCCAGCCACATACACCTAGGGTGGCGGGTTCAAGTCCAGCCCAGGCCCGCCGAACAACAATGATGGCTGCAACCAAAAAATGGCCAGGCATTGTGGCAGGCACCTGTGGTCCCAGCTACTTGGGAGGCAGAGGCAAGAAACTCGCTTGAGCCTAGGAGTTGTAGGTTGCTGTGAGCTGTGATGCCATGGCACTCTACCCAGGGGGAAAGCTTGAGGCCCTGTCCCCAAAAAAAAAAAAAAAAAAGAATACCCTGTCCCCTGGCCATAGTAGTTGGCCATGTCATGCAAGCCACGTTATTGGCACTTTGAGAATGAGGCGCTCTTTCCTGTTAAGCTTAGAGCTAATGTAAGCTTAGATGTGCTTAGAGCTAATGTAAGCTTAGATGTAAGCTTTAGATGTAAGCTTAGAGCTAATGGCAATCATCTTTCCTACCACAAAGATGAGGTGGGAGAGCCTGTTTGAAAATGAAGCCAACACATTGGGCGGCGCCTGTGGCTCAAGGAGTAGGGCGCCGGCCCCCATATACCAAGGATGGTAGGTTCAAACCCAGCCCCAGCCAAAACTGCAAAAAAAAGAAAGAAAGAAAATGAAGCCAGCACAAAGGAAGTTAGACCTGAGAGATAGCCAAAGACAATTTCCTGATAATAGCGTGTGATATTATCCTGATAATACCCTAACCCTAACCCTAGATCCAGCCTTGCCTGAAGTCTAGCCCTGAGTTTTTTGATTATGCCCATTGATTGATTCTTTTGTCTGCAAAAGCCAATTTGAATTATGGCTAATTTAACACCTTTTGGAACTTTTCAGAAATGCAGCATCTCAGGCCCCATCCCAGACTTACTACATCATAACTACATTTAAACAAAATCTTTGGGTGATCTGTATGCTTAGTTTCACTGATTAAGAAAGATTTACTAGGATATTCTTTCCACATCCATTAGCTTTCCCTGGGAGAATAAGAAGTCATGAGTAGGGCAGCACTCATAGCTAAGTGGGTAGGGCGCAAGCCACATACACTAAGGGCTGCAGGTTCAAGCCTGGCATGGGCCTGCTAAACAACAATGACATCTGCAACCAAAAAAATAGCCAGGTGTTGTGGCCAGTGCCTGTAGTCCCAGCTACTTGGGAGGCTGAGGCAAGAGAATTGCTTAAGCCCATGAGTTTGAGATTGCTGTGAGCTGTGACTCCACGGTACTCTACCAAGGGCAACATAGTGAGACTCTGTCTCAAAAAAAAAAAAAATGTCATGAGTCAAAAGCATCTCTCATGGTGAAATTTCAATCATCAGGGATAATTCATGATTGTGCTAACCCCATCACTTGTTTCCAGTCTTGTCCCTTTCCAATTTACCCTCCATGCTATGGCCAGAGTGACTAACCTGAATCGCAGATAAGCCCAGAAGTCTTAAATGTCATCCTATGGCCTGTGGGATAATATCCAGCCTCCTTGGCCTGGCTTCCAACTGTTACACCTTCATCTCCAGCATCTTCTTCCACTCTTCCCAGCCTCTGATTTTAAGCTCCACCAAACTCTCCCTCTTTCCATGTACACCATGCCTCTGAGCCTTTGGTTGTGCTAGTCCTTCCTCCTGGAATGCCCTTCTTCCTCTCTGACAAGTGCACACTGACCCATCCTTCAATCCCCAGCTCCAATGCACCCTTCTCCAGAAAATTTTTCCTCAGGCAGAAGCCATAGCTCTCTCTGGGCTCTACAAAGCCCTCATCCTAGACGTTCACTAGAGCACAGAGCATACTCTGTCGTCATTTTCTGGTGGGTCTGTCTCTTCTGCATGTCTGGGATCAACTTGAGGGGCAAAGACCAGGTTTGAGTTATTTCTGGATTCCTAGCACCAAGAACAGAGCCATGCGCAGCTTCATTTCCCAAACCTAGGCCAGAACACCCAGCTCTTGGCAGAAAGTTAATTAAACTAGCCCCTTCATTCTCCTCTACTTGCTTTTCAGCAGAACCCCAGAGCTATGGGAAGAATAGCCCCCATCCCCCCACTGCCAGCTAGAGGTGAAAATCTGAAGCCAGACAAGGCTGCCCTAGGGCCTGGGCTATATGAAACAGGAAGCATTGATCAACTGACCAGAGGAAACACCACCCTAGACTCAGCCTCCCGCAACCATCCATCCCCTTACCCCCGACCCTGAGACTCACGTGCCCAGAACATCTCGGAAGTCATAAATGTCCCTAATGTCCTCCGCCTGCTTCCAGCTGGGGCCTTCCACTGCCCCCGGCATGGCCCACTGCCCTCTGGCCACAGCCAGGGCTCCTGGGAGGGGGAAACAGAGGGAGAAAGCTAAGTGGGAGCTAACCCACTGGAAATTTACTGCAGGCCCCATTCAGTCATTCAGCCTACATTGATTCATTTCTCCATCCATTCATTTGACAATCAATCAACACACACATTCATTCATTCGCCAGTCACTTCTTTATTCAACAACATCCATTTAGCAAATGCTTAAGGCTAGAGAAAAACCTTCATGGTGACAGCAAAATTGTACAGTCAATAAAGTCATTCATTCATTCATTCATGTAAACTCACTTCCCAGTTTCTCCTTCTCCAAATCCAAACACCCAAGAGAACCCTGACCTCTGGCAGTACAACAGATAAACCCCCAGAGCAGCTTGTAGAAGTACATGGACCTAAAAGATTCCCCCATCCACAGATTTAGTGATATCCCAGCCCCACCCTGGGAATTGCTAGGGTGTCTCCTCTCCTCCTTTTCCTCCCCACCCTGGCCTCTCAGAAATCAGGTTTCCGGCAGCCTGGGCTTCCAGCAATATCTCTGCCACGTTTTTAAATAGCTCTTTCTGCACTGTTACCACAGCAACAGCAGCCACAGCTGGAGCTCCCCAGGCCTCTCCCTCCTGACTCCCCATCTGGGTCCCAGAAGCCTTGAGAAATGGTCCTATCCAGGCTGTCTCCTGCTGGTGCCATCTCACCCTGACCCAGCCTGGCCCTTACCCGGCTGAGGAGATGCTCACCCAGCAGGAGTGGTTGGGAGTTCTCTGCCCATTTATCAGATGGAGAATTGGGAGACAGAGGTTGGACATGGTTAGATGCTGGGGCCCAAATGACACCTAGCTAGGGCCCTAACTAAGCTTGCTGAGAACAGAGGCCATAGAGGAGCTGGGAACAGACTGGGACCCATTCAGAGAACATAGCCTCTCAACCCCATCCCAGCCCACAGAAGGTGAGCCCAAAACAGAGCCCAACATGCTGTGTGACCCCAGGGAGAGCACATTCCTTCTCTGTTCTCTGTGGGAGAATGAGGGGAAAGTGCCCTTATTAGAGTCCCTGGTGTGAGAGTCCACTCCTTGAATGGGACTTTGTTCCCTGGCCACCTATCTCAGGGGCAGAAACTTCTAGGACATGATGGTAAGCTCTAGAGCAGTGGTTCCCAACATTCCTAATGCCACGGCCCTTTAATACAGTTCCTGTGGGTCGCGACCCACAGGTTGAGAACCGCTGCTCTACAGGCAGTCTTAAACCCACCTGGAGACCTAGCACTTAGCCCCTCACAGTTCCACACACATCCCTGCAGCAGACACCACACACCAAGTCCTATCCACACCCTTGACCCCAAACACATGCCTCCCTGATCCAGCACACCTTATATCCAGATATCATGACACCTACCCAGGTATCAGTATGCATATCCCCACACACACTCCCCAGACATCTTTACACCTGAACACCTGCCTGTCCATCCAAACATCTCTCACCCAGACTCTTCTTACACCCCGAAACACACATACACACACACTTGGACAAGATGACACCCAGACACACACCCACTTCATATTCCAGACATCCCAGATTTACTACCCCATACCCTGGCCTAGAAGCTCCTATACTCCTAACCAAACCCCACTCCTTACACATTTAACTCCAAACATCCTCAGTATTCAATTGTACATCCCTTTCTACTCTTGACTTACTACCCTTAGAGCCAGATACCAGTGCACACAGCCCCTGGACACCCATCTGCAACAAAAAGCTTGCTGATTGCTAAACGTCCCCACGCATAAGGATACCCTTACACTCCAAGGCACGACAACCCCACGTCCAATTCACCGGCCCGTCCTAAGGCGTTAGTACACTCCACCGCCACCCCCCATCTATACCTCCAAATGTCCACGCCCTTCCACATTCAGGCCCAGCTGAACGCACGCACACACAGGCCCCCTCTCCACCCTCCTCTGTTACCCGCTCAGTTTTCCACCGGCCTGCCTGGCACCTGCTGAGCCTGGGCCTGGTGAGCCCAGTTCTGCCTATCAGGGTCCAGCCCTCCCAGGAGGGCACCCAGTGACCATTCCTTGGGGACGGTAACCAGTGGCTGGGAGGTTCCCGCCGCCCCTCCGCAGCGCCCAGGGGCGTGGGCGCGGTGGCCCCCGGCTGTACCTGCGGCTGCCCCGCCGCGGGGCTGGCTGGGAGGCCCGAGGTGGCTGGCACCGAGCTCTGGCCGCCGTCCGCAGCCGCTGCGCTCTTGGCTCACCCGCCCGCTCTCGCGCTGGGGCTCGGCTCGGCCCGGCTGCCTTTCTCCGCCCGCCTGCGGCTCTGATGTCAGTGGAGGAGGAGCCTCCGGTGCAGGCACCGGGGATTGGGAGGCCAGGAGCAGCTCTGAGCTAGGGACCGCGCTTAGGTGGCGGGGACTTCGTCGTTTCAGGTTGGAGAGCCCCTGCTAGATGCTTCCCACCCTTAGTCTCCAGCAGGGTTCCATTTCACGGAAGGGACAACTGAGGCCCAGAGAGATGAAGGTTTCAAAATAAGCAGTAGGTCAGAAGCAAAGCAGGATTCGAACCCATACCTGTGTGACGTCAGGGGCTGACCAGTTTTACCCTGTCGCCTCGAGGCTTTTCTCTGGGACCAGTTCTGAGACCTCCCTTAGCGCTCCTGGACGCTTTCTCCCCTCCCCTCTGGCCCCACCCTCCAGTGCCCTGCAGGGAATTAAGTCCCCAGAATGCTCCGGAGACTAGTGGGAGTGGGGGCAGGAGAGGAAGAGAAAGGACAGGATAAGAGTGGGCAGTAATAAAGAGAGCCGCAGAGTGGGGGGACCCACTTAACAGGCAGGAAAACTGAGGCAGGAGGACCCTTAGCGAGACAGAGCTGAGGCTTTAGTCCCTGACACTTGCTCCTCTGAGCGGGTGTGGTGCCCTGAGCGACCCGGACAGAGAGGGAAGAGGGAGGAGGGAGTTAAATCGGGATCCTGAAGGAAGCGGACCAAAGAGGACCGAGGTTCCACGTGACTGGCCGGGCGCCAGGGGCCATTGGCTGGGGGCCAGGTTAGAGCAGGGCGCAAGGCCAGCTCCGGAGACCGCAGGCAAAGGGCCAAGAGACCTGACCCAGGACGGCTTGCGCAAGGCCTTCCTTGGGAAGAAAATTGGTGCGGGTGGGAAGCCGGAGCAACTCGCAGGAATTGGGGGTGGGGCTGGGCAGGGCCTACCAGGGGAGACTCAAGTTGCTCGGGACCCCCACTCCGCCTCCTCCAACGTCCCGGTGCCCCTCCCTACTCCTCTCTCCTGAACTGCTGCATTTGCCAGCTGGAGACCCTGAGAGATCCCTGCTTACCCCCGGCTTGTTTCAGCTGGCTTTCTCCTCCCTTACTTCGGATGGAGGATTTACTATGCCCGTTCCGCAACTGAGAGAGGAAGATGGCTGAGGTCCCTAGGAAGGCTTTGGAGTCTGACTAATCCTTGACCTCTCTGAGCCTCAGTTTCTTCCTCTGGAATATGGGAATATGGGATTGACTCAGAATTCTCTTGACATTTTTATCAGATAATGGATATGAAGTGCCTAGAAAACTGTAGTTCAAAATATCAGGGTCAGACCACGTGAAAACTGAGACCCAAAGAACCTCATTTGGTGAAGGAAGAGAGGCTAAGAGATAATTTCCCTCTTGCAGGTTTCAGTGTGGCAGATTCCCCAGCCCATGGAAAAACCGGCTTTCTGCCCAGAACTAGACCCCTACTCTTCCTACAGCCTCCCGCCACACCCACTGAGCAAAAGGTTGTTTCACCACAAATTCCTGTTCATCTCAATGGCAATACTCCCTAAAAGATAAAGGAGGCTCTGTCCTTCAAAGGAAATTTATGCTGTTTTACATTTTACCTGCTTTTGAGCATTGTGGAGAGCACTTAAGTTTTCTTTTTTTGTTTGTTTGTTTTTTTGTTTGTTTGTTTTTTGTTTTTGAGACAGAGTCTCACTATGTCACCCTCATTGGTGTCACAGCTCACAGCAACCTCAGACTCTTGGGCTTAAGCAATTCTCTTGCCTGAGTAGCTGGGACTACAGGCACCCGCCACAACCCCCAGCTATTTTCTTGTTGCAGTTGTTTGTCATTGTTGTGTAGCTGGCCCAGGCTGGGCTCGCCAGCCTCGCTGCATGTGGCTGGCGCAGTAATCACTTTTGTTCTTTTTTAATTATTTATTTATTTATGTATGTATTTGAGACAGAGTTGACTCTGTTGCCCAGGTTAGAGTGCTGTGGGGTCAGCCTAGCTCACAGAAACCTCAAACTCAGACTCCAGCGAACCTCTTACCTCAGCCACCTACAGACTCCCACCACAATGCCTCACCAATTTGTTCTCTTTTTAGTAGAGACAGGGTCACACTTTTGCTCAACCTGGTCTCAAACTCCTGAGCTCAAATGATCCTCCCACCTCTGCCTCCCAGAGAGCTAAGATTACAGGCGTGAGCCACCTGACCTGGCCTTCTTTCTTTTTACAACAAAGGCTTTTTTTTTTTTTGAGACAGAGCCTCAAGCTTTCCCACTGGGTAGAGTGCTGTGGCATCACAGCTCACAGCAACCTCGAACTATTGGGCTCAAGCGAGTCTACTGCCTCAGCCTCCCAAGTAGCTGGCGCCTGCCACAATGCCCGGCTATTTTTTGGTTGCAGCCGTCATTGCTGTTTGGCGGGCCTGGGCTGGATTCAAACCTGCCACCTTAGGTATATGTGGCTGGCGCCTTAGCTGCTTGAGCCACAGGTGCCAAGCCACATTTTCTTATATATATATTTTTTGAGACAGAGTCTCAAGCTGTCGCCCTGCGTAGAGTGCTGTGAGATCACAGCTCACAGCAACCTCAAATTCTTGGACTTAAGTGATTTTCTTGCCTCAGCTTCCCAAACAGCTGGGACTACAGGCACCCACCACAACACCCAGCTTTTTTTTTTTGCAGTTTTTGGCCAAGGCTGGGTTTGAACTTGTCACCTCCAGCATATGGGGCCGGTGCCTTACTCCTTTGAGCCACAGGCACCGCCCCCTGCTTTTTTTTTATGTAGTTGTCATTGTTGTTTGGCAGGCCCCAGCTGGATTCAAACCCGCCAGCTCCGGTGTATGTGGCTGGCACCCTAGCCGCTGAGCTAGCTACAGGCACTGAGCCAACAAAGGAATTTTCTTTCTTTCTTTCTTTTCTTTCTTCCTTTCCTTCTTTTCTTTCTTTCTTTCTTTTCTCCTTTTCTTTCTTTCAAGTCTCAAGCTGTCACCCTGGGTAGAGAGAGTGCTATGGTGTCATAGCTCACAGCAACCTCCAACTCTTGGGCTCTAGAGATCATCTTGCTTCAGTTTCTCTATTTTTAGTAGAGACAGGGTCGCACTTTTGCTCAGATTGGTCTTGAATTCATGAGCTCAGGCTATCCACCCGTCTTGGCCTCCCATAGTACTAGGATGACAGGCATTAGCCACTGCGCCCAGCCTATGATCTTCTTTTCAAAATATTTCTGCTAAACAAGTAGTACATGGTCATTTCAGGAAAATTACAGAAAATAAAAACACGCATGCACACAAAGACTATTCTTGCCACTGGTCAGATTCTTTCACTTGCCAACCTAAACCAGCTTCATCAGAGAGGAATCTGTGTATAGTTCACAATAACTGGTACAAGACTGAAGGACAAATGCCAGAGATCAAAGTCTTAGAGACTGGAACTAGAGATACAGTACTCGTAGGATTTGATTTCCCTCTCTTCTCTCCTCTCCTTGTCTTGATTTCTCCTTACACATTGGCCTCTTTTCCTCTGCAGAAAAACGGAATGAGAGGGCTTGGCACCTGTGGCTCAAGCGGCTAAGGTGCCAGCCACATACACCTGAGCTGGCAGGTTCGAATCCAGCCCAGGCCTGCCAAACAACAACGGCTGCAACCAAAAAATAGCCAGGCGCTGTGGTGGGCACCTGTAGTCCCAGCTACTTGGGAGGCGGAGGCAGTAGACTCGCTTGAGCCCAGGAGTTGAAGGTTGCTGTGAGTGTGATGCAACAGCGCTCTACCCAGGGCAATAGCTTGAGGCTCTGTCTCAAAAGGAAAAAAAAAAAAAAGGAAAGAAAAGAAAAACATGGAATGAGGCAGCTCCATCTTTGTTTTATTTTTATTTGTTTATTTATTTATTTTTAGACAGAGTCTTGCCCTGTCACTTGGGCTAGAGTGCCATGGTGTCAGCCTAGCTCACTGCAGGCTCAAACTCCTGGGTTCAAGTAATCCTCTTGCCTCAGCCTCCTGAGTAGCTGGGACTACAGGCTCCCACTCCCACATCTTGCTAATTTTTTTAAATTTTAGTAGGGATGGGGTCTCACTTTTGCTCAGATTGGTCTCAAATTGCTGAGCTGGGATCCTCCCATCTCAGTCTCCCAAAGTGCTAGGACTATAGGTGTGCGTCACCACACGTGGCCAATCCCAGCTTTCTAACTAAATCTGGCAGGAGAGCCACCTCTGGCTTCATGTATCAGATCCAGGGATGGGCTTTGGCTCTGTGAGAGTGATTGAGTGACATGTCCACCTTGGCCTCCAAAACTGTTGCCAGGAGAATGAGGTACTATATTGAACAAGTGTACTATGATGGGCAGCCACAAGGAATGGAAGAGATCTCTTGCCCCCAAAAATAGGGGTCTTGAGAGGCAAAAATAATGAATCTCAGCCCTGCTCTTACCAACCAGATATAATCAGTATTAACATTTTTGGTACGGCTCGGCGCCTGTGGCTCAATCGGCTAAGGTGCCAGCCACGTACACCCAAGGTGGCGGGTTCGAATCCTCAGCCCGGGCCTGCCAAACAACAATGATGGCTGCAACCAAAAAATGGCCGGGCGTTGTGGCGGGTGCCTGTGGTCCCAGCTACTTGGGAGGCGGAGGCAGGAGACTCGCTTGAGTCCAGGAGTTGGAGGTTGCTATGAGCTGTGATGCCAT
>CAUYQV010060190.1:0-15148 GCA_963574575.1 Galagoides demidoff
AGAGAGGCAGGACAAGCAAGCGGAGCTCCGCTGGCCATGCTGGGGGACAAGATAGGCCTGTGTCTTCCCTGCCCCCCCCCCCCCCGCCTTCTGCAAAATAACCCAACAGGGCCTCATGGAGGAGCCTCTGAAGCAGGAAAATAAGTGCCCACCTGGCCTCGCCTAGCCTTGGACTCCCTCAGGGGAGCAGCTGGCTGCCCAGAGACAGGAAGGAGGCTGAGCAGTGGTGGAGGCTGTGTCGGCTGGCTGGCAAAACAGAAGGCAGGCAGCAGCCTAAGCTCTCAGGTCTCTGTGTGACTCTCAAGCCCCGCACAGAAGGGAAGGGACCCATTTGGGCAGAAAGTAGGAAACTGAGCCCTGGGGAATTTAATGTGAATAGCAAGGACTTCAGAAACAGGCTACATCCTGGCTGTAATAGCTGTGTGACCTTCAACACGTTATTTAACTTGTGTGACCCTTGACATCCTCATTCAGGAAATGGGAATTACAATACCTACCTCACAGCACCCATGTGAGAGTTTAACAAGGTGACGTGCACTGCGTGCCAGTGACAGTGCACAGTAGCTACTACTGTGAGGAGAGAGACTTTAGAGCAAAGTTTTCAGGGTTAGTAATTCCCTCCCTGACGAACAGAGGTTGTCCCCAGATGGCAGGAGAGTGGCTGGATTCTAAATGGGAAATTCTACTGACCTTGAGCGCTCACCTAGTTGCTTCTGGGTCAAAGCCAGTGGTTGGCAGGGACAGTTGGTGTCAAGATAAAGACAGAGTAGGCCGGCAGTCCAATTACTTTCCATCTGCAGGCTCCAGTACAGTAGCCACAGCCATATGTGGCTACTGATATACTTGACATGTCACCAGTGCCATATTGTAACTTTAATTTTAGTGAGTTCTAATTAATTTGGATTTAGATAGTCACATGAAGCTGGTCTGGATGTTAAGTGTACAAGCTTTGGAGCCAGGTAGGTCTGGGTTCAACTGCTTGTTGCACTCACCGATTACTGAGCCTCAGTTGTCTTATGTGGAAAATGAAGGGAAATGTCGCCAAGGCCCCCAGGGTTTTGTGAGTCTTTGGTGAGTGCTACAAATCAGATGCTCAGCCCGGAGCCTGGCACACAGTAAATGCCCAGTGTCAGCAGGAGGTGACAGTGGGCAGGCCAAAGCCAGGAGGCCTGAGCCTGCTCTCTGCCTGTGCTCCTTCCCTCCCGACAGAACCACATCCTCACGTTGATGTCCGTGGCGGCCCGAATCTACAAACATCCCAGCATCAAAAACTCCATCAACCTGATGGTGGTGAAAGTGCTGATAGTCGAGGATGAAAGGTGGGGCCCAGAGGTGTCGGACAACGGGGGGCTTACACTGCGCAACTTCTGTAGCTGGCAGAGGCGATTCAACCAGCCCAGTGACCGCCACCCAGAGCACTATGACACAGCCATCCTGCTCACCAGACAGGTCTGTGCCCGGCTCCGGAAGCCCCGGGGAGGAAGGGAGGCGGGATGGGCGGATCAAAGAGAGGACCACTGGGCCTGCCCAAACATGGGAACTGTCTCCCTGCTGGCCCCAGCTGGACACCAGAAGCCTCATACTCAGAATGACAGGGAGGAGGTCATGAGGACAAGTGTGAGGTATTTGCAAGGGAAGGAGAAGAATCTCGTAAGGGCTCGTTTCCAAAAGTTTGTGACCAGCTGTCTGCTGAGGTCATACATAACAAGAAGCAGTGGGCTCAAACAGCTTGGCAAGCCATCTGGGACTGAACCAAGGGGTTCTAGCTCAACACAGGGCAGGTAGCTAGGGGGTCCCCTCAAGATTTCCCCACTCCAGGGGGCCAGCACGCTGATCTGGCACGATTTAAATAGACCTCTTCCTGACGGAGAGAGAATGTGACAGTAGATGTCAGGCCCTGTGCAGCACTTCCGTCTCACAACAGTCCCACAGACAAGTCCTGGTGTTATCCCCTCTCTGCAGAAGCGGAGTTGCAGACGGGCCACCTGGGGCAGTACCCGTGACTGCTAACCGTCCTGCTGTCAGGTCGCACTCTCAGCCACTGTGCTCTGCCTCCCCAAACAAGCCTTTGAAGTCCCAGCCAGCCCTCGGCTGCCACCAGCCGAGACCAAAGAAGGGGCCTCCTCCCATGAGTGGCTCATGTGAGGACGGAGGGAGTCTCCCTGTGCTGTGGCCCTCAGAAATCCATCTTGGGAGCCTGTGGGGCTTTGTGTCTTGTTTTATAAAGAAAGTAAATTTCTTGGGTCACTCTCCAAGTTAGAAAGTCTGAGCATGAGTGAACTGACTTGACCATAAACAAGACAGAAAAGCCCAATAAACCAACCGCTCTGGGCTGGAAACCCAGATGCCGGGCCCTGCCAGTGCTCTGCCTCCTGGGAAAGCCGAGTAAACGCTGGTGAGGCACGGACCTCCCTCGGGGACCCGTGTGCACGCCGCCCGCTCACACTGATGCGCTCTCACTCTCTCCCCACCACACAGAACTTCTGCGGGAAGGAGGGGCTGTGTGACACCCTGGGCGTGGCAGACATCGGCACCATCTGTGACCCCAACAAGAGCTGCTCTGTGATTGAGGATGAGGGACTCCAGGCAGCCCACACCCTGGCCCATGAACTAGGTGAGATTTGCCAAAGCCCCTAGCACCACATCCGAGGGAACAGCCTCTTCCCGAGCCCAGGTGGCCCGGATCTTGAGGAATATGCAGCCCTCACACTTAGCAATTGTCTCCTCGTAATTTTGACAGAGTGATTACATACACAGAGATACTGTATTTGAGGCTGTTGCACATAACTCCATTCCCATGCAATCATAAAGCCAAAATTCTAAAATCGTGCCTGGACCATCCTCCACGGTCACCTGGAGACAGTGTGCGGGTAGAGTCCAGGTGCTGTGCACAGCTGAGAAGAGGGTCGGGGGAAGATGAATTGTTCACGTAGAGGAGTGTATGACAGAGGGGAATGTGAGTGCTGGACAGGCTGAGGCAGGGAATACAGGGGGATTGAGGGCTCCTCAGTCATGTGAGACAGCCTCCCGGAGGAGAGAAGCCCGGGGAAGCCAGAAACGAATGTCTTCAGAGAGTAAAGGGGTGGCCATTCCCACAAGGAGCTGGTGACTGCTCAGCACAGCAGATAACTCCCCCAGCTGTCCGCACTGCTGGGCCAAGTGGGGAGCACATTGGCAGGATAGGGCAGGCGAGTGGATGGCGGCCTCTCTGCTCCCCCAGGACATGTCCTCAGCATGCCCCATGATGACTCCAAGCCCTGCACGAGGCTCTTCGGACCCATGGGCAAGCACCACATGATGGCACCACTCTTTGTGCACTTGAACAAGACACTGCCCTGGTCCCCCTGCAGTGCCATGTACCTCACGGAGCTGCTAGACGGCGGGCACGGTAGGCTCCCCGTCCTCCCTGCCTGTCCCCTCTAGCTGCGCTTTCTCACAGAGCTCTTAGACATGCGTCTAACAGGGGTGCCCCACTCAGCCTCCCCTGCTGTGACATTCAAACCACCCCCAACATCTATTCTCCCTTGCCCCATCTTCTGTCAGCCTGAGTTGGGCCAATTTAGATTTATTAGTCACAAAGCAGGTGGAATTAGTCTGAGAAAGGTGCCTGGAGGAAGTGGGTTTGCGCAGAGCCTGCTCAACGGAAGAAAGGAGTACAGAGGAGAAGCCCCCACAGCTCAGAAAGGGCCAACAGGCGGCAAACAAATTGTGGGAAGAAGTAGGAGGGGCGGTGCCTGGTGGGAGCAGCTGGAGTGCAGGGGAGCAGAGCAGTAAAGCGTAAAGCAAGGCATTCTAGCATCTTCTCATTAAAGGAGGCAGAGATACATGAGACACAAAAATAACAGATTATCCAAACTGCAATATTTGGGCGTTATTTGCATGCCTTTTGGGGGGCGGGGCGCACAGAGTCTTACTGTGTCGCCCTAAGCTAGAGTACCATGGCATCATAGCTCACAGCAACCTTAAACTCCTGGGCTCAAGCAAGTCTCCTTGCCTCAACCTCCCAAGCAGCTGGCACTACAGGCACCTGCCACAACAACTGGTTATTTTTACTTAGTAAAGACAGGGTCTTGCTCTATCTCAGGCTGGTCTCCAGCTCCTAAGCTCAGGCGATCCACCGCCTCGGGCCTCCCAAAGTACCAGGATTACAGGCATGAGGCACTGTGCTCCGCCAGCATACATCATTTTTAATAGAATATTTACATCCCCATTATATTGTGATGTGGATTAACATCATTAGTTGGCATTCACTGGGCACATGCTGAACGTCAGGATCAATTCATCCTCCACGTTCTGGATAGCAGAGGAAAGTCCTAGAAAAACTTGGCAATTGATAGTCAAAACTGAAGTAAGCTCTACATAGATGATTGAGGGTTGCTGTTTTTAAGTGGAGGACAGGGAAGCCATGATGCCTAGACCTTCAACCCCCTGGATTGAGAGGCTGCAGAGAGCTGAGAGGGAGACCCCACCCTCATTCATTATCCTGTGCTTCCTCCCCCTCTCAGGAGACTGTCTCCTAGACGCCCCCACCTCGGCCCTGCCCCTCCCCACAGACCTCCCGGGCCGCAAGGCCCTCTATGAGCTGGACCGACAGTGTGAGCAGATCTTTGGGCCAGGTTTCCGCCATTGCCCCAACACCTCTGCACAGGACATCTGCGCCCAGCTCTGGTGCCACACTGATGGGGCCGAGCCCCTCTGCCACACCAAGAATGGCAGCCTGCCCTGGGCCGATGGCACACCCTGTGGGCCTGGACACCTGTGCCTGGAAGGCAGCTGTCTGCCTGAGGAGGTCGTGGAGAGGCCCAAGGTGAGAGATGGCCTGTGCGGGGCGAGGGGAGGAGAAGGGGAAAGTAGAAGGCAGGGGTCAGAGGGCCATTTTCAAGGGGGAAGCCACTCTTGAGAGTCAACAGCTAAGAGAGTTTGGGCCCGGCTGCAACATAGGACTTCTAAGTAAAATCACCACGTTTAACAAACCAAAGCCACATGAGTGAGGCGTCATTGGGCTGTACTCATAGCCAGTGGGATAGAGCTGTGGTTGCTCCCCCCGTGGAGGAGCTTTGCGGGTCATTGAGGTTCCTGCCGATTGGTGAAAGGCATGAAGACAGATGGGTGGGCACCCAACAGAACAACTTAGAATAGGAGCACACCTTCAAGAACTGAGCAGAAAGTATCCACAGCACTCTGTGTTAGAGCTGAATTCCTACTTAGCTGAATTCATACTGATGCCTTCAAGATCTTAGCAGAAAGTATCCATAGCACTGTGTTAGATCTGAATTCATACTTAGCTAGGGTGACCAGACGTCCCGCTTTTCAACAATTTGTCCCATGTCCCACAGCATTTTTAAAAAGTCCTAATTTTTGGAAAGAATGCACTACCAGGCGGAAGAACAGAAAGGGAATATACAGTTTTCGACTGCCATGTGGCTATTTCACCAGAATATGAGTTTTATATTATTTTTGTTAATTTTATAATGTTAAACTGTAATAATAACAAATAATTGTTGAGAAGTGATTATGGAGAACTGCTTATCAAAGTTTGCATTGTTGTCAGGCCCTGCCCCCCCCCCCGCCCCGCCCCCCCCCTGTTGTCCCGCCTTACAAATGTTAAAATCTGGTCACCCTATACTTAGCTGAATTTATACTGACAGAGGTCAGGGGAATGACAACCATGGCGGGAATTCCATACCCAAAGAAAAGGAGGGACCAGGAATCAGAGCCACCTCTGACCAGGCAGAGAAAATTGGGCCCAGAGAGAATGACCTTGAAAGAAAAACCAAGGCAATGCCAGTGAGGGTCTTTTTAAATTAGTTTGTTTACTTCGTATTAACAAGAGAGTGCAAATGTTTAGGTTACATTGTTCTCAATTCTAAGGTAAAGTTCAAGTTGTAGTTGAGCCCTGGGGGGGTGGGGGGGAGTGCTGAACACACTTGCCTTATGCACATTAGTTGAGATCCAGCTGATTACACTCCCTCCTCCCCAGCCTTTCTCCCTTCTCTCTCCTCCCCCTTGCTAGACTGTATTTGTTTTTGCCTTTCTGTGGGCGCGTAGTTGTTTATATATTGGTTTTGTATTAGTATTGAGTACACTGGATACTTTTTTTCCATTCTTAAGATACTTTACTAAGAAGAATGTGTTTCAACTCTATCCGAGTAAACACAAGAGATGAAAAGTCTCCATCTTTTCTTATGGCTGAATAGTACTCCATGGTATACACATGCCACAGTTGGTTAATCCATTCATAGGTTGATGGGCACTTGGGTTGCTTCCACGTCTTGGCCAGGGAGAATTTTTAAATGGCTGGCGTCTTTGCCCTGCTCTTAATCCCTCCAGACTTCGAGGTTGATCACATTTCTCTGACTGTGAGTCACGGAGCCATCGCTAGGAAACGGCACTGTGGAGCCTCACAGCCTGGGCCAGGCTTAAGCTCTTTCACCAGGACACCCTTGAGAGCCGTCCTCAGTCTTCAGTCCTGAGCCTGGCTGCCTGCTGTGCCTGAGCTATGTCCTTCCCCATGTGATTCAGTGGAGAGGGGGTCGTCCACCCCTCCCCAGAAGCAGAGCTGAGCTAAATGCAGGGAGAGGTTGACATGAAATGAGGAAGAGATGTTTCTCATCTATTTTTAAGGCGAGAAGACAGATCGTAAAGAACTCCACATACACAGAATCACATCTTTTTTTTTTTTTTTTTTGAGACAGAATCTTACATGTCACCTTTAGTAGAGTGCCATGGCGTCATAGCTCACAGCAACCTCAAACTCTCAGGCTTAAGCAACTCTCTTGCTTCAGTCTCCCAAGCAGCTAGGACTATAGGTGCCTGCCACAGCGCCCAGCTATTTTTTTTATTGTAGTGGTCATTGTTGTTTAGCAGGCCCGAGCCAGTTCAAACCTGCCAGCTCCAGTGTGTGTGGCCAGCTCCCGAGCTGCTGAGCTACAGGTGCCGAGCCAGAATCACATGTACAGAATCTCTGTACAGTAAGAGCAGCCCACCTCTGTGATGACATATTCATAGTAAAAGTATAAAAGGATGTTGGTAAAAATCATGTCAATGGTTTTATCTTGGTAGTGGTATGTTTAAGAAGTATTGATTTCTTTTTTTGCACGTTCGTTTTTTTTTTTATAAGAACAAGTATTACTTTCATAATTTTATTTATTTACTTCAGAGACTGACTCTTGTTCTGTCATCCAGGTGAAATGCAGTCGCATGATCATTGCAGTGAACTCCTGAGCTCAAGGGAGTCTCCCACCTCAGCCTCTGGAGTAGCTGGGACCACGGGCTTATGTCACTACAACTGGCTAATTTCTTAATTTATTTTTTTGTGGAGACAGCATCTCACTATGTTGCCCAGGCTGGTCTGAAACTCCTGGCCTCCCAAAATGCTGAGATTTACAGGCATGAGTTACCACCCTGGTCAGTTTTTTTTAATTATAATAATTTTGATTGCGCCAGGAAGGGCAAAACTTTGCTCTCATAGCTCAGTTGTAAAATGGAAACCAATTCTATTTCCCAGACATTACCCTGTCACCATAACTGGTGGTTGGCAGACTAGTGGCAACACCTCCCGGTGGTTGCTTTCAGATGAGGTTTCTCTACCTTAGCACCAGAGATACTGGGCTGGATAAGCCTTTACTGTGAGGCCTGTGCATTGCCAGTAACACAGCCTCCCCAGTGTGCTAACCAAAATGTTTCTAGTCATTGCCAAATGTCCCCTGGAGGACACTTAAGAGTCCAGCACAGTCTCTGGGTCCACAAAGCCAAGCAGGCCACAGAGTCAGTAGACACATGATTGGGGCAGTTTGCAGAACCCCTTGCACCAAAATCAGAATAACCAGAGAAGGAGGTCAGGGCCATGGCCACCTGGCTGGACAGATAACTGAAGTCTCCCCATTGCTCCTGATTCAGTGTGATGTTGTATCTCACAGGCCGTGGTAGATGGAGGCTGGGCCCCGTGGGGACCCTGGGGAGAATGCTCTCGGACCTGTGGAGGAGGAGTGCAGTTTTCACACCGTGAGTGCAAGGACCCTGAGCCTCAGAATGGAGGAAGATACTGCCTGGGGCGGAGAGCCAAGTACCAGTCATGCCACACGGAGGAGTGCCCCCCTGATGGTAACTGCCACTTAGGGCCACACCTGCCAGAACAAATGCTATTGTTGCTGCAACAGATTCCCCAGAGGAGGAGGAGGGTAGGTCTCCCAGGATTCAGGGTTTTGCCGTGATCCAGACTTAAAGGTTCCACAAGGCATCAAACTTGGGGTCAGCCCTCAGGGACCCAGGACAGCTCTCATTGCATTCAAAAAGCCTGACAAAGTCAGGGAGAGAAGTGTTCCAAGAGGTGGGGACAGAGGATATCACTCCCAACCAAACTTACTGGGGAAGGGCCTCTGCAGAGCTGCTAGTGTCTAAGATAATTATCCTCCTGGAGGCATCTGAACCCTGGTCTGTGTGCAGAATGGAAGTGTTTTCCAAAGCAAGTGTCGGAGCCAAACCTCCAAGGTCTTTCCAGCCAACATTCAGCCCAGGGCTGAGGGAGGCTTTCTGAATCTGATTCCTGCGCACATTCCCTCTGAGGAGAGTTGCCTGTCTTTTCTTAGGGTCATGGCAACTGCCTGACGGGGCCATCCTACTACCCCCGCCTCCTCATGATGTATTCCTATCTCCTAGTCCCTGCTAGAGAGCCACACATTATTAACTCAGAGGCAGCAAGGGGCAGCTGCAAACTGTGAGAGGGAGGCGTTCGAACTTTCCCCACCATGCCATCCAGCTGCCTTTTGCACAGCTCCAAGAAGCAGGCATAAAAAGACAAGCAGAGCTTTAAGAGAGACTCAACCAAGGTACAAAGACACACCGCCACTGGGTTGATGTCTAACAGGGGAATCTGTAGCTTTGCAGTTTTGTAAGACGAGAAGGATTTACAATGGCTTGAGATTCTAGAAATGGTGCCCTGGAATTGTGAGAGCTTGCCTGGCATGAGGGGTGAGACACTCCTGGGGAAAGGGGAGGGAAGGATAATGTAAGGGACAAGGTAGGGACGGGCAGCAGGTGACATCATGATTTCAGATGCACCAAGATCAGCCATTATAATCAAGTATTTTTTAGTACCTCTTGTGTGTCTAGCACCATAATTAATGTCATAAGCAATATTAAAGAACAGGGGCAGTGGCTCATGCCTGTAAACCTAACACTCCAGGAGGCTGAGGTGGGAGGATCCCTTGAGGTCAGGAGTTCAAGACCACCCTGAGCAAGAGTAAGATCCATCTCAACCAGAAATAGAAAAACTAGCCTGGCACATGGCACATGCCCGTAATCTCAGCTACTACTCAAGAGGCTGAGGCAAGAAGACTGTTTGAGCCCAGGAGTTTGAGGTTGCAATGAGCTATGATGATTCCACTGCACTCTACCCAGGGCGACACAGCAAGATTCTGTCTCAAAAATTAAAAATGACATAAAAAATGCTCAAGGCATGGTCTCTGTCCTCAAGGAGGTTAGAGTTCTATTAGAGACCTAAATCCCTCTAACACAGCACTTAAGGCTTAATCTGTGAGGCAAAGGCCCTAGGTTGGGGAGGTGCTCAGAGAAAGGAAAGCTGGATGAGCAGATGCTTTGAGGGGAGTTAGGACCAGTCAGGGCCTGGAGGACTGAGATGACGGCAAGGTGTGGGGGGACATGTCAGGATGGGGGAAGGTGTGAAAAGGACCCACATTTACCCAGGTAGAGTGGAACAGAAAGTACCAGCAGGTGGAGGTCAGACCACAGAGGTCTTTGGAAGCTGAAATGGAAATGGGGTATTTTCCACGCCAGCTGTCCCATCAGGGGACCTGGAAGCTCTTCCAGACACCAACTCAGAATCTCAGCATAGTGGGCAAGTCCCACAGGCCAGGGATGCACTGCTCAGGTGGGGACCTCAGCAGGAAGAACAGGTTTCATTTCAGGACTAGGGAGGACACACAACTGGCTTCAGATGTTTTGCTCTGGAAGCAGCATGCAGCAGGGCCAGGGGAAAGGCAGGCATGCTTGGGAGGTTAGGGGTAGGGTGCCTGTGAGGCCGCAAGGCTCGGGCTTGCGTTGGTGAGAGTGGGATGCAGGAATGACGATGCTCCTGGATATAGTATAGGACACTGCGGCAGGTTGGAAATGGGGAGAGAGATGGTCAAATGTTCCAGGGACACCAGGACAGCAATCTTGGATTTGAATACAGTGTTATCACCAAGTGAAAATCTGACCTGTTAGTGGGAGGACCACGTGGAGCTCAGCCAGGAGGGATTCACGGTCCATCCGGGTGCAGCTCCTCCACGGGGACCCTGGGTTACAGAAGGGGGTGGAGGGGTGAGGTCAGAGCTACACAGGTGTAGGCATCTTTAGACACATGTCCAATGTCACCAAGGAGGTCAAACTAGAGCGTGATTAGCAGAGTCCTAGAGGTACAGCCCATTTGTCCTTCTATGCCTCTTAAGCTTACTGAATTGTCCCCTATTGCCACCCAACTTTATCTATCTGTAAAATAGATTAGAATGAATATCTTTCCTAAATGGAAAAGGTAGTTATCCCAGAAATCCCTGCATGAGGCTGGATGGCTGCAGTCCTCACCCCTCTGAGTAAGGGTCCCACACTCATCTAGGCTGGGATGTGTCACTGGGCCCAGATGACACTGGGCTGCATCTTTGGGTTGAATCCAAACCCGAGAGCAAGCAAGGTGCCCTGACGCAGGCATCTCCCCCTCTGGGGCTCCTCCTTCAGCACTTGTGTCACTTTCCCGCCACTTCTTTCTCTTTCCAGGGAAAAGCTTCAGGGAGCAGCAGTGTGAGAAGTACAATGCTTACAACTACACCGACATGGATGGCAGCCTCCTGCAGTGGGTCCCCAAGTACGCAGGGGTGTCTCCCCGAGACCGCTGCAAGTTGTTCTGCCGAGCCCGGGGAAGGAGTGAGTTCAAAGTGTTCGAGGCCAAGGTGAGAATCGCCACTGGGACTCAGATCCCGAGATGGGGAGGGAGGTCGCCATGCCCACCGCACCTGCGGCTGCCTGTGCTTCATGCAGCTTCTCTTGGCTTCCCTTCCCCACTACAGGTGATCGATGGTACCCTGTGTGGGCCAGAGACTCTGGCCATCTGCGTCCGAGGCCAGTGTGTCAAGGCTGGCTGTGACCACGTGGTGGACTCGCCTAGGAAGCTGGACAAATGTGGGGTGTGTGGGGGCAAAGGCAACTCATGCAGGAAGGTCTCCGGTTCCCTCAGCCCCTCCAGGTGAGTCTCTGAGTTCTGTCCCTAGGCAGAGGAGCAAAACAGGCTGTGATAGGTTCACGCTTGAATTGTGGTAGCCAGAGAATAGCTATGTGGGTTGGGCATGAGTCAGCTTCAGTTTCCTCGTCAAATGTCAGCAGTCCTCGGGGTCCCAGAATCACTGTAAGGATTCCATGGGATGGAATGGATGGAGCATTGGCACAGTGTCTAGCCCATGGGAAGGACAGGTTGCAGAGCAGCCGATCCTTTTATGAAAGATGGAGCCACGTGGCTAAGGAAGAATCATCTCTTGAGTCAATCACCAAGAGCGCTACGCTAAGCAACCTGACCTCTGCCAGAAAACAGCTCTTCCAGGCCTGTTTTGGGAAGGACATCTCACCCTAAGCCCTGTCCTCTCTCCAGATGATCTTCAGAGGACTTACCACGGAGGGGCCTCAGCAGCCTCAGAGGTTTCATGCATCTGAGATCTCCAGATAATTTTCTCACGTTAGGGCCCCACATTCATAAAACTGCTAATATTTTCCAAAGTGCTTTCACTTCCATGGTCTTGTCTGATTGATAAAATCTGTGTGTGAAGTGGGCAAGGCCAATACTGTTCATCTCCATTTTACAGATAAATAAGTTAAAGCACTTAGCCAGGTGTGGGGGTACATGCCTGTAGTCCCAGCTACATGGGAGAGGGTGCACTGAGGTGGGAGGATCACTTCAGCCCAGGAGTTTGAAAACCAGCCTGGACAATATAGCAAGACCCCATCTCTAAAAAGAGAAAGAAAGAAAAGAATGCACAAAAATATTAACCAACCCTTCTAAGGTCACAGTGATAGTTAATGATAGCCAGAAAGAGAACCCATTTTCTTTAGTCCCAGGCAGTTGTTTTGGGGTTTTTTCTGCCATTCTATGCACTTCTCGGAGAGCAAAGGGCAAGGTCAGATGTTTCAGCGGGCCCCGCTCTGCCACTCTGGCATGTAGTACACACACTTGTCCTCAGCAGTCTCTACACATCCATCCCTCCTCCCACTGCTCCCACCCACAGTCCCTAAGAGGTTTTGAAAACTGCTCACTTCCTAGGGACCTACCTCCTGAAGCTGACCCCCTGCCCAATCTGTGTGTGTGTCTGTCTGTCTTTAGCTCTCTCATCTCACCAGTCTCAGAGAACAGAATCTCACCAGTCTCAGAGAACAGAATCTGCCTATAGCAGGCAATGTGGGACTCCTTTCAACTTAAGTTCAAAGGATATAGAAAAAAGAAGCATGAGCTATTCGGATGCTGGGTCCCTCCACCACTCTCTCTGAGGCATTAGCAGATGGGCCTGTGGAGACTTTCGTGGCCCTAGACTAAGCAGCCGGCCCCAGCTGGCATGTGGCAAGAACAGCCAAGAACTCAGCTGACTGGTCCCTCAATAGTCTTGCCTCTCTCCATAGCCTATGTGCCCCAGGTCCCCTGAAGAGAGCAAAGAACTGTTTTCTCCATCCCCATAAAGCCTTAGGCCTGTGGGACTTGAAAGTTTCCCAAAGCAACCCCCCGTCACCCCAGAAGCACCATGCTCTTGGATTCACCCTGATCCTGTTCTGGGGCCCTAGCAACCCAATACCAGGAGCTGACTGACTCTAAAGGGCAGGGTGAAATTGCCATCATGTTCAGATTCTGGAATGGGTATGTAGAACAGATTCTTCCAGAAGGGTTTGAGCACTGGGCATGGAGGTGGCCTAGCAGTTTTATACCAGTTCAAGGAATTACAGGCATTGAGATCTCAGCTGAGAGGCGCCAGGTCTGGCTGCCCCAAGGCCACTTGCCAGTCCCTCTGGGTTCCTCTCTGTGCAATTCTCAAGACCACACAGCTAAACTCAACACAAACATTTGAAATAGAGTTAACAGACAAATCAAGAACCCTTGAAAATCCCAACACGGCAAGCCATTCCTGTCTGCCTCAATTTATTTAGAATTTGGGGGCAGCTGCTTAATTACTTGCCCCTCATTTTGTCTGCCCACCCCCAGTCCCTGGGGTGCCCTCCTCAGCCTCCAAGGCACCCTCATGACCCAAACTGCACAGCCACTGCTCCTAAGGGTGTCTTTCTGTTCCTATCATAGTTATGGCTACAATGACATCGTCACCATCCCTGCTGGTGCCACTAACATTGACGTGAAGCAGCGGAGCCACCCCGGGGTCCAGAATGATGGCAACTACCTCGCCCTGAAGACAGCTGATGGCCACTACCTGCTCAACGGCAACCTGGCCATCTCGGCCATAGAGCAGGACATCTTGGTGAAGGGGACCATCCTGAAGTACAGCGGCTCCATCGCCACCCTGGAGCGGCTGCAGAGCTTCCGGCCCCTCCCGGAACCTCTGACGGTGCAGCTCCTAACAGTGCCCGGCGAGCTCTTCCCCCCCAAAGTCAAATATACCTTCTTTGTTCCTAACGACGTCGACACACAGAACAGCAAAGAGAAAGCAACCACCAACGTCATCCAGCCGCTACTACACACGCAGTGGGTGCTGGGGGACTGGTCTGAGTGCTCGGTCACCTGTGGGGCTGGCTGGCAGCGGCGAGCTGTAGACTGCAGGGACCCCTCAGGCGAGGCCTCCGCCGCCGCCTGCAACAAGGCTCTGAAACCTGAGGACGCCAAGCCCTGTGGAAGCCAGCCGTGTCCCCTGTGAGCCAGCAGGGCAGGGGCTAGCCTTGTGCTAGATGTGGGGTGTTGGGTGCAGACAAGAATCCCCACTGTGGTGACCATACCTATTGAGGAGGTATGGCCTGCCCAGGCCTCCCATTGCCACAGCCCCTCAGCTACTGCATGAATTCCTAAGTGGAGGAGGAGAGGGGACGGGACAACAGATCCTGACGTCAGCTGTCTAGTGGACTGGACCTTGCTTGGGTTCAAGTAGAGGGCATAGGTTAAAAGGTAAAAGTGCACTTATTGACCCTAACAGGACACTCAGAGTCGGCCTGTCTGCCAAGAACCAGCGGAGTTAAATGGAAGAATAACAATTCTTTTCTATCTGGTTTCCCCGATAAATAATCTACCTCAGAGGGGAAAAAATTAGTGCAAGAGAGGTATGGGGTATAGAGTCAATGGTGAATGTCAAAGCAAGCTTCATAGCCACGCCCCACGCTGTCTTCAAATGAACCGTGACTGTCTCAGTGTTAAAGTCCATGGCCTCCGGCTGCAGCATCGGTGTGGAGAGCCACATGTTCTCAGGCTGCCACCTGCAGGGGTGGATCCATTTCAAGTATTTATGCAAATGTGTCTCTGAACTAAAGTGTGATCTTATGCCAAGGTAGTGGTCTGGTCTGGTTCATTATTTCTTTGGAAAGGACAGGAACTCAGACCCCAAGAATGGAAGGTGAAACTAGGTCAGCTCACCTTGAACTCATGCAAAGTGAGAATTAGAACTTAGATTCTCACGAGCTGCCGAATCCAGCTCCCTCCGGTGACTTTTCATTTGAATGGTCTAGACCAGGGAGGGGTTCTCAAGCTTTACCGGACTTTCAGGTAAGCTGGGGTCTGGTTAGAACACAGGTGGCAGGACCCATCCCCAGAGTCTGTGATGCAACAGGCTGGATGGCCTGAGAATTAACAAGTGTAACAAGTTCCCTGGTGAGGTAGAGGCTGCTAGTTTGGGGACCACACTTGGAAAATCCCTGTGCTCGGGGAAATTTCCTACTCAGGTCACAATAGCTATGTGATGCCTCCAAGCTTGTCACTCTTTTTTTTTTTTTTGAGACGGAGCCTCAAGCTATCCCCCTGGGTAGAGTGCTATGGCATCACAGCTCACAGCAACCTCCAACTTCTGGGCTCAAGCGAGTCTCCTGCCTCCGCCTCCCAAGCAGCTGGGACCACAGGTGCCCGCCAGAACGCCTGGCCATTTTCTGGTTGCAGCCATCATCGTTGTTTGGCGGGCCCGGGCTGGGGATC
>CAUYQV010060191.1:0-24042 GCA_963574575.1 Galagoides demidoff
AATTAGGTAGTTGAAGGAGAATACCTGAATTTCAGTAGGAACCTATTACCTATTATGGGAGCTGTTCAAGGGACTGAAACTCATTACCTATTATGGTGGTATGGCAGCTGTCTGCCTAAGGTGTCTCAATCAGCGGCTTAATGGCTGAGCAGCAGGTGTGGGGGAGGCAGCAGGGAGTGGCCCTGCAGTTTAACAGAGCTTATGCAGTAAATGACAAAATGGCGCTGGTCTGGCCCTTTCAATAGGTATTGAATTCATCATTCTAGAGTATCTGTGAACTTATGATTATGAAGTTTTTCTGGATTACAGAGATGTGAGAAATGGTTAAAAGCCTTAGAAAAAGTATAAAGAATGCTTTATAATTGTGTGCACAATTTCTGGGGTTCACAGGAGCATGGAAATAATTCATAAAACTTGGGGTTTATTGATCCCAGATTTTGAGCCCTTTAGCTCTATTTTTAAAGGAATGAATTTTTTCATTTTTCATTCCTAAAATGACCTGTCTTAGACATATGGGAAAATTCAAAATAGCTGGGCCTTCCTTGACCTCCCTGGAAGAGCCTATGTTATTTCTCAGTTCTAGGATAGCAAAGCCATTTCAAAGCCCTTCCACTCAGATTTTGGATTTCTTTTATGACTTTTTCTGTTAGAAGTATCTAAACGAGTCCTTGAACTACCACTCCTTTTTTTTTTTCATATGGTTACACTGTAGGAGTGTATTTACTCAGAATAATATTTATGTTCCAAATTAATCCTTCAGAGTTTGGATATTATAAATCCGAGAGTATGATTTTGTGTGTATGTATATGATTTATTTAGTGAGTATATATATAAACACACATACATATGTATTAATATAATTACAATCCAATGTTTTAAAATATTGCCCACCAAAGTATACAAACCACCAGGAATCTGCTGACGTAATAGAAGGGAAGCCTGTGAACCCAGCTACGCGTTTGCTCTGATAAATGGATCACAGCTATTTCTATGCTTACAGCTCTTTCTCTGTTGCCTGACTAGTACCTTGCAAGGGGAAATGCTCATTTTTTTCCTTCTCAGTCACCCTCAGGAATTGAATTTTGTTCCTGTGCCTCAAAGTAGGAACTGGGGTCCTGTTACTGGTTTACCTGCTTCTGCAATGCTGACTTCCTGACTGCTCACCCAGCTAAACCTCTGGATTTCATCTTGGTTCCAGTATTCCCGGGTTGTATGTATTGGAGAACCACTTACTGCATAATTCCCATGGCAAAGATTATACTTTTCTGCCCAGAGGACTATTCTACACTCACACTTTGTCCCCAGCCTTTACCTGGGCCTCTAAGGTGGGCTTCTAAGTGATCAGTTTTACAGTGATTCTGATCTGAGTTTATACCAAACTGCTATCTTATTCTCCTAGAGAATTTACTTATTCATTGTTCATGAATTTACACAACAATTATTGAGTTCCTACCATGTGTCAAAACTATATAACAAACATTATCCCTACCTGATGCAGCCTGTAGTTTATTGTAATTTTTCAAAAGTTTTAAAGTCTTTTTTTTTTTTTTTGAGACAGAGCCTCAAGCTGTCCAGGGTAGAGTGCTGTGGCATCAAAGCTCACAGCAACCTCCAACTCCTGGGCTCAAGCGAGTCTCTTGCCTCTGCCTCCCAAGTAGCTGGGACCACAGGCACCTGCCACAAGGCCCGGCTATTTTTTGGTTGCAACCATCATTGTTGTTTGTCGGGCCTGGGCTGGATTCCAACCCACCACCTTAGGTGTATGTGGCTGGCGCCTTCGTCGCTTGAGCCACAGGTGCTGAGACAAAAGTTTTAAAGTCTTTTTGGAACAAACTTAAATATATCAAACGCAATAACAGAGAGATTATCTAAAACTTGATGATCTCAAACCAACTAATATATTTCAGAAACACTTAACTCAGCTACACCTAATTACACCCCTGATGATCTTGCCCTCTGGGGCATATGTGCAACGTCTAGAGATATTTTTGACT
Source organism: Galagoides demidoff (assembly GCA_963574575.1). Lineage (NCBI taxonomy): Eukaryota > Metazoa > Chordata > Mammalia > Primates > Galagidae > Galagoides > Galagoides demidoff. The sequence continues at coordinate 1,995 of CAUYQV010060191.1, forward strand.
GTCACAGTGCAGAGTATAGGAAAGGGTGGAGGAAGTTGTTGCTACTGGCATCCAGGAGGTAAGAGCGGAGTTTATACTGCTAAACAGTCTGCAATACACAGGAAGCCCCACAACAAAGAATTACTGGCTCAAAATATCAATAGGGCTGAGCTGAGAAACCCCACTCTGGACAGATTCTTTTTGCTGCCTTTTGGTCATACATGTTGATCTATATGCCATTCATTTCTATATTTAGAATTTTCATTTTGATTATATTCCTGGAAAAAAATGCTAAAGGTCCACATGAAAAATATTTTTCCTGTTTAAAACACAACTTTTCAATGGATACAAGACCAGGGAAGGTGAGTGGGTAAGTTCACCTGGTTTAGAAATATTCTAGGAGTTTAAAACGATATCAATAGTGTTTATACCTAAAAATTAACGAACCTTTCTGCTTCTACCATATGACACAAATAAAGGAGACCAAAAACAAATGAACAGTCAGTTGACTCAGGATCAGCTGGTTGTGTGAGGGCTCTTTTGGGCCTTTTTTTCTTGATGCATTAGAATATAGATCCTTGAAATGACACCATGGGTTTATTTGAACTCTATTTAATTTCATATAAATTCATACAAAAGTTCTTTTGATTAGGTAATAGAATACCAATCAACAAATTAAAATAACAATGGTTTATAGCTGCTTACTCACCACTTCATCAGAGGTATTTTATGAGAGATTCAAGCAAGGACATTTGGTGTGAGTGTGATTTTAATGCAGTATTTCCATTGTGGATTACTGCCTCTTTTTTGAGAAATTTAATAAAAATACACATTCCTTGTGGTAATTGTAACCTTAGAAGAACTGTATCAAACTGACAATGTTCTTTACTTCGGTTAACAATAAAACAATGTTTTAATACTTATGTGCTTTGGGTTACAAATATAATAATGCATGCATATAGGACCATAGGAGCTAGCCGTTTTCTTTATAACAACGATATCTGGGTTAGCAGGAAATCTGTTAAAATTTGAAAATATTGGCTCGGCGCCTGTGGCTCAAGTGGCTAAGGTGCCAGCCACATACACCCCAGGTGGTGGGTTTGAATCCAGCCTGGGACCGCCAAACAACAATGATGGCTGTAACCAAAAATAGCTGGGCGTTGTGGCGGGCGCCTGTGGTCCCAGGTACTTGGGAGGTGGAGGCAGGAGACTCACTTGAGCCCAGGAGTTGGAGGTTGCTGTGAGCTGTGATGTCACAGCACTCTACCCAGGGGGACAGCTTGAGGCTCTGTCTCAAAAAAAAATTTTTTTTTGAAAATATTAAAAGGACAGAAATGAGGTACTTCATTTTCTTATTGAATAAATGTACCTCATTTTAGGGAGAATCTTGTTTTTAAGCCCTCTTTGTTAAATCAAAGATATGTTTGCTACTGGCGGTAATTATTTTTTATGTGTACATTATTTTTTATGACTGCACAGTCAGTTGGGCTGTAGACACATGGGCACATAGATTTTCCAAAATGTTGGATTTATTTCCATCTTCCCTTATCTCCGTGGCTCCCAAACTTGTTTGTTCTGGAAAAGAAAGTCATTTAAAATAAATAAATAAAACTACGCCTCAAATTTGAATTATGCAGGCACTCCTATTTCCTTGACACTTCTTGAATGATGTAATTTTTTAAATGTAAGTTTAAATGAAAATAATTAAATCTGTGCTAGATTGTTTTCTGTGTTGAATAATACTGGAAAAATCAGATATTTTACCTAGGTTAGCTTAAATCCCTATAATTCTGTCAACATATGAGTAAACTTGGACACATTGTTTAATATCTTTCTTCCTGAATTTTTTTGTTTTCAAATGTGAGTCAATAACTGGCTACTGGGAGATGAACTAAATTATATAATAAATGCAAAGTGCCTTGCACCTGGTAAGTCCCCCCCCTTTTTTTTTTTTTCAGTTTTTGTCCAGGGCTGGATTTGAACCTGCCACCTCTTACTCCTTTGAGCCACAGGCACCGCCCAGTCCTCTGTATTGTTAAATAACACTTACAGATGCTTTCCAGATTTGTTATGGGGAAAAAAAAAGTATATCAGGAGACAAAAGTAGGAATCACAACATGCCAGCATCTTTACGCATTTATTTTAATATCTTGTAAAAGAACATGTTTAATCAACATGTCCAACATTTTTAGTAGCTCCCAAGCCAAAGTAAATATTAAAGTAAGTATAAAGAGACATTTTTGTATGGGAATCTACACGAACTCAGTCTCTCCCTTGTATTCTGGTTTATTTTTTAACTTTTTGTTCTGATTCCCCCAGTCCACCCCACAACCTTTGTATGCCTGTGTTTAATAGAGCTATGAAATTTTAGAGTTCTGGTTCGGATGAAATTTAGATTCCTTTCCACCAATACAGACATTCGACTATAATTTCACTTTTAAAATTGTATCTCTTCATGGTAAAAAAAAGTCAATATATACTTTCCTGTCAAATTATAGTAGAACCTGCATAGTTTGACCATCTGCCTACCTTGACAACCTCCTTAAATTGACATAATTTTCATAGACTGACACAGCCCATCGCATGTAGGTATCAATACAGTATATGTAGTACTTGTCGACTACCTCTGTGTGTTGACTAGTTTGTTGCAGGCCCTTGGGTGGTCAACTTACAAAGGTACTACTGTATATTTAATCCTCCAACAACTATATGAGGTAGACATTATCACTCTCCCTATCTTTGAGATAGAGAAATAAGCTCAGAAATATCAAGTGATTGCTCAAGATTACGTAAATAGTAATGGGAAAGGGGGGAATGAATAATGACTATCCGACTCCAGTGATTGTGATCTGAACCACAAAATCATACTGTCTCTCCAAATTAGAACTTTTTGGGAAGAGAGAGATGACTATTTGGAAATTTTATTAACAGCCATATTTGGGAGAAGAAAAAAGATACAACAGCAAAGACCCCTAAACCCTGATCAGTCTGGCTTTTAAAACGGGAGAGAAGAGCAGAATCACTTCCCTACTGAGCTGTACCAGGTGTCTCTGGGGACAGCAAGGTACAGTAAGATACAGATGCTCTGAATTCTTATATTACAAATGTATCTTTTAAGAATGTGTTTAGCCACAAATAGAAAATCCCCCCAAACACTGGTTTGAGTAAGGTTTTTCAGTTCAAGCAGAAAATCTTGAGTTAAGAGTCAGACAGGAGAGTCTCTACAAAGCCGTGGGGGCACAGCCTTTGCTGTCACGGCTTCCACTTTCTTAGCGTGTGTGGTTCATAGTTACGGCCCTAACGATGGCTGCTGTATCTGCAGACATGCTGCCTGATTTCCAGGTGGGAATAAGGGGAGAGTCTCCAGGGCAAAATGAAGTTTGCCTTTTATTCAGAAACAGTGTCCTGAGGAATTTTTACCTATATCTCATTGGCCAGAACGACTACATGGCCAACCATAACTGAAATTAAGGGAAGGAAAGAGAGTTATTTTAGTTGGACATGTTGAAAATAATTGAGATCCATTTAATGAAAAAGCTGGAGGATAGATCAACAGCTGGTAACATCTACTATAGTTCACCCCTTTGACTACACAACATCTGTACAACTCTTCTTCATGTGCAGGGAAGATGCCCCAAGCCTCCCAAATATCATCAAAGTATTAAATTTACACCCAAGTGGAGACTTCTGCGTGAGGTACACTCCTCTTCATTTGGTCTAAATGTCCTTCCTAGTAGTCCAGGGGCCTGACACTTCAATGCAAGTGGTCTGCCCTCAATATATCAGATAGAAGTGTTGAAACAAGAAATAGAAAAAGCATAAATAAAACCTCTTGTTTAGAAAAGAATAGAAAGGAAAAATCAGGACAGAACCAGAAGACAGAAAAATAAACCGGGAAGAGCAAAATTTCTTATTTTGTCCTGTGCAATTTCCCAAGCAGCCCATGAGCCCAACCTTGGGAAGTCTTTTGTCTCCAATTAATTAGGATGGCGTAGCCAGGAATGTCACACCTAAAGAAAGATGTTCTTCTGGAAGGCCACTTCACTTTAGTAGTCCAATTCTTAGTGATGCAAACACTGGCGCTGGGATTGCATTAAGGATTAAACAGTCACAGCCCATTGTCGGCCTTAATTACTGTGGTTAGTCTATTAGCTTCTAATTAATTCCATGTGTCTGTAACACAGACTGAGATCTTTTCTACAGCATTAGTCCTTATGCCAGAAGACGTGAAACCTTTCTATCATCTCTCTGGTCTTTTCCCTAATGGTCAATACTTTGAAGTATTTCAAAATAATTAATGTTTCTACTGTGGTCTTTGCCAGTGGGCAACTTGTGTTAATTGGCTGAGAATTCCTACCATGACTGCTTGAGAAAGAGCTGTGAATTTGATCTTTCAAGTCTTAATGCCACTGATTGACAGCGGCTTCTTTCATCAGCTTCTATTTGAGGTTTCCTAGAAGATGGTTTGATAAACTTTCCAGGTTTTTATCATGGACTTTTAATTGCAGAAGAACTCCTCCCTTTGAAAAGCAGCACCTGCTATCTGTCTGTGGGCCAGCCCACAGTCCAGCCCTAACATGACTTCATCTGATCGACCACACACAAATATTCTGACTTTCTGGTGATTTTTCATTAATATTCTGATCTCAGGTGGCACACTGTCTACAGATCTGGCATGCAACCCCCTGACTATCATCTCTCAAGGTTTCCAGGCTGTAGTGGTTGGGTCCTCCATTACTCGTAATTGCTCCTGGCAGCGACTTCTGTTTTAGTCCTGCTTCTCAGGTGAGAACAACAATAGCTGCTCTGATTAAATTAAATGAGCTTACTTGAAGAATACTGGGTCATATACATTATTGAGGGGAGGGCTAGTGAACAATGTTCTGAACCATGCCAAGTTGATCTGATAATATTGATGCTACAGTTAACATTATATTTGCTGGAACTTTTCTTATTACACTGCAATCGCCAATAGCATAGTACCCCCTCCAGCTAGTACTTGGTCTCATAATTCACTGCTCCTTAAGGCCAGCCACATGAAGGCTGGTGTGGCTGCCCTCAGTAAGCTGCTCATTTCTGAAGCAAAGTCTCAAATGGGAACATCCTATTTTTTCTGCCTTTATATTGGTGATGTGGTACTCCCATAGCAGGGAGTCCCTCAAAGCAAGAGCACTCAAGTTGACTGACAAGTCAGAATATATGATCAATAGCCACTGGAAATAGTCCTCATGATTTTCCGTTTAAAAGTTCAAATCCAAGAGACTATGGATTCCAAGGTATAAGGGCAGAATCATATTCAATGTCATCTGTCTCTTGGAACTGTGGCCACAAAATGATTATTTATCAAAAAACTAATACACACATGAAGCAATTACATCCTCTACTTCCAGTGCTATTTGTGGGTAATACTAGAATAGGATTTGTTGTGGTGGTGTATACACTGTTCAGTGATCGTGGTGTCTGTGAGCTACCACAGAGCTTGCAAATGTTCTGAAGTTTGCCAAATTATGAGGCTGTCTGCCTTTTTTTTTTTTTTTTTTTAGACCGAAGCCTCCCTTCCTTCCGTCCTTCCTTCCTTCCTTTCCTTCTTTCTTTCTTTCTTTTTTTGAGACAGAATCTTACTATGTTAACTTTGGTAGAGTGTGTGGCATCACAGCTCACAGCAACCTCAGCCTCTTGTGCTCAAATGATTCTCTTGTTAAGCCTCTCAAGTAGCTGGGACTACAGGCACCCACCACAACACCTGGCTATTTTTAGGGACAAAGTCTCACTCTGGCTCAGGCTGGTCTTGAACCTGTGAGCTCAGGCACTCTACCCACCCTGGCCTCCCAGAGTGCTAGGATTACAGGCGTGAGCCACCACGCCCAGCCCCTCATACATTAATTTCTTTAAACATTTTTAAATATGTCACAGTGAGAGTAAAATTTCAGATATTATGATCCAGGAACTTGCCAAAAATTCCATACACATTTTCATATTTAACAAATGAAGCATCCATCAACATCTAAATTTGACATACTCTTTGCCTGAAGTAAAACTTTTCAAACACACAATGACTTGGGGTCTAGACCTGATATTGACACCTTGGACATTAGAGGTGGGCAAAGGGAGAGTCACACACTTCTTACAGCCCTGTTTCCATAGCCAGAAGGAGCTTGTTTCAAGATGGCAAATGGTTAGGTACCCTTTAGTGCTTTTCCAGGAACAGAACATGGGGGCTCATGGTGACATCCAAACACAAATTTCTTATCTCCTTTGGGACACTGAAATGCTTGCTTGGCTGTATTATTTTATAGAAACATAACTGCAAACAAATGTAATTTCAAAGATAAGCAAATAAACAAACAGACTTAACATAGCCTTTATCTTCTGGGGAAAGTCCTAACACTCCTTGTATTTTATATCATTTCAAATTTTATTTTTTATTTTATTTTTTGTTATATCAAAATGTTAATGGGGTACAAATGTTTTACCTTACCAGGATCACTTTTCTAATGCTTGAGTTCAGCTGTGGGTGTGGCCATCACTCAATTAGTGTTCATTGTACCCTTTGGGTAGAGTTTTTCTCTTCCCCTATCCCTCTACTCCTGGGTTGATCACCACTCAGTTGAACTTCCCTCTGTGCCACTGTGTGCTCGTCGATTAGTTCCAGTTTAATAGTGAGTACATGTATTTATTTTTCCATTCTTATGAGACTTCTAATGAACTCTAGTTCCATCCAGATCATTGAAAAGGTATGAACTGATCTTCTTCTGTGACTGAGTAGCACTCCATGGTATACAAATACCACATTTTATTAATATACTCATGAATCCATGAGCATTTGGGTTCATTCCACCTCTTTGCAATTGCAAATTATGCTGGAATAAATTCAAGTCTTCTTTTCCTTTGGGTAAATACCCAATCCTGGAATTTGTGGTTCAAATATTAGGTCTACTTTTAGTTCTTTGTTAGTTCTTTGAGGAATTTTCACACTGTTTTAGATAGAGGTTGTACTAATTTGCAATCCCATGAACAGCAGATAGGCATACTTTCTCTTTGCATCCATACCGACATGGTTTTTTGATTCTTTAATAAAAGCCATTCTGACTGGGGTAAGGTGATACCTTCTTGTGGCTTTAATTTGCATTTCCTAGGTGATAGGTGATGTTGAACATTTTTTTCATATATTTATCAGTCATTTGTCTTTCTTCTTTTTTTTTTTTTTTTAATTTATTTTTTGAGACGGAGCCTCAAGCTGTCCCCCTGGGTAGTGTGCCATGGCATCACAGCTCATAGCAACCTCCAACTCCTGGGCTCAAGTGAGTCTCCTGCCTCCGCCTCCCAAGCACCCAGCCATTTTTTGGTTGCAGCCATCATTGTTGTTTGGCGGGCCCGGGCTGGGGATTCGAACCCGCCACCTTAGGTGTACGTGGCTGGCGCCTTAGCCGATTGAGCCACAGGCGCCGAGCCAATTCCTACACTTTTAAATTTGCTGAGGTTAGACTTGTGTCCTAGGATATGATCTATTTTGGAGGATGATTTGTGGGCTGAGGAGAAGAATGTATATTCAGTTTTATTAAGGTGAAATGTTCTATAGAGGTCTGTAAAGTCTATTTGTTCTAGGGTCAGGTTTAAGTCTAATATTTCTTTGTTTAGTTTCTTCTTGGAGGATCTATCCAAAACTGTCAAAGTGGTGTTATAATCTCCAACTATTATAGTGCAGGAAGATAGCAAGTTGTTCATATCCATTAGGATCTGCTTTATGAATCAAGGAGCATTCTGGTAGGGTACATAAATGAAATCTCTTCAGGTTGGGTGTTTCCCTTGACAAGTATGTAGTGATCTTCCTTATCTTTCTTTATCTTTATTGATTTAAAGCCAGTTGTATCTGCTACTAAAATTGCAACCTCTGCTTTTTTCTGGTCTCCGTTTGCCTGTAATATACGAGTTCATCCCTTCATCCTGTGTTTATTTTTATCCTTTAAGGTAAGGTGAGATTCTTGTATACAGCAGATATCCAGTCTGAGTTTATGTATCCATTCAGCCAGCCTGTGCCTCTTTAGAGGACAATTTAAACTGTTAGCATTAATTGAGAGAATTGATAAACCTGTTGTATCTTGGGTGTCATGATTTTTAGAGGTCCAGTGGACATTTTCAATCCTCTCACCACTGTGGAAAGTTGGGTTTTGTTCTAAAATTTCTGGATGAGTTTACTTTGGAGATAGAGCATTATACTGGTCATTGCGGAGGATGGGTCTGAGAATATCCTGGAGAGCTGGGAGCTGGTTTAGTTATGGCAAGTTTCTTCAACATGTCTATGTCATTAATGTATTTAATTTCTCCATCACAAATGAAACTCAGTTTAGGTGAATACAGGATCCTGGGCTTTAGGTGGATACAGGATCCTGTTTTGTTTTAGGAGACTGAAGGTCTGTGACCATCTTCTTCAGGCTTGAAACGTTTTGGCTGAGAGATCTGCAGTCATTCTGATATTTTTTCCTTTGTAGGTGATGCTTTTCTTACATATGGCTGCTTGCAGAATTTTCTCCTTTGTCTTAACTTTGGCAAAGTCAATCACAATGTGTCTAGGAGATGCTTTATTTGGATTGAGTCTTGCTGGGGTTCTGAGACTGCTTTCTGAAGTTCTATATCTCTTGCAATGCTTGGGAAATTCTCCAAAATCTCTTGGAGTAGAGCATCTGTATCTTTAGGACCATCCTCTTTGGGAATTTCTATAAAATGAATGTTTGATCTTTTGGAGTGGTCCCATAACTCTCTCAGGGAATGATCAGTTTTTACTCTCCATTGGTCTCCCTCTTTGAGTATTTGGGAATGTTCAAAAGCTTTGTCTTCAGTTTCAGAGATCCTTTTTTCTTCCTGGTCAATTCTATTATGGAGGGATTCTACTGTATTTTGTAGTTCTTCAACTAACTTTTTCATTTTCTTGAGCTCTGCTCTTTTCTCATTATGTCCGTATCTTTGGTGACTTGGGCTTTGAAGTCATTAATTTCTTGAGACAACTTTAGAACTACTCTTTGGAATTCAATTTCTATCTTTTCTTTCATTCTATTTATCTTATTTGCAATCCATATTCTGAATTCAACTTCTGACATTGCTGCCATACATCTATGCATAGCATCTTCAGTTGTATCTCCTTTGTCATTTCTTGGGGTTGTGTGCAGTTGATCTACTCTGGTTATTCATGTTTCTAGAGTTCTTCTGTTAAGTCCACACCATGTTTATTTTCCACCATTTGGTTATTAGAACTGGTAGGGTGAGATTTAATTGGGGTTCCTAGGTAGTAGAGATAGCACCTTACCAAAGCACTAGGCTTTGTAATTGTGGCTTATCTCCTACAACCTTACAAGGGTCTCTTTCAGAGTTTAGCCAGAGACTCTGAGGACCTACTTGGTGAGATAGCACAAGCTAGTTCTATTTTATATCAGCCAATCTCTACCATATCCTAAGAAACCACAGTATTAGGTTTAAATCTTGACTGTGAAGAGATACAAACAGCTGTGGCCTCCAGCCCCCACCTTTCAGTTCTTTTCTGCTACAGAACTCGAAGATCAACCTCAGAATGTCCCCAAACAGACAGCCCCAGACACGGGCTCCAACCAAATTATCTCAGGTAGTGAAAACCCTGCCCAACAGAGAGGGGTTAAAGGGTCTCCAACAGCACAATTGGAGCCAGGAATCCACATTCCTGCCCACCAGACCCAGTCCACACTGTTGTTCACTTCCCTTCTCACAGGCCTAGCTGGAGCCAGGGGCCATGCCCCCAATCCACAGTCCTAGTCCACATCCAACTAGCCTCTGCTTGCCAGACCAGTTGGGGTCAGGGGACCAGCCCCCACCTACCAGTCTCAGTCCATTGCCTGGTAAACCTATGTTCACAGGCTCTGTTGGATACAGGGCACCCACCCTTTGGTCTCTCTATACACAGCCTCTGCTTGCTATTTGGAGTCAGGTGACTACACGCCCACCTGCCAGTCTCAGTCCACTGCCTGGCAAGCTTCTGTTCACAGGCTCTGTTAGAGTCAGGGCATCACACTCCACCTGCAGGTCTCAGTCCTCACCTGTTACCAGCCCCACTGGAGACAGTGGACCACAACCTAGCCCTCAGGTCTTGGTTCACACCCAGTAAGCCACTGCTTGAGGGTTCTATTGGAATGAGGAGATCACAACCTTGTGCTCAGGTCACAATCTATGACTATCAAGCCTCTGTTTGTAGGCCTAGAAGGGGCTAGGGACCAGCCCCATCTGCCAAACTCAGTCCACATGGGGCAACCACTTTCTTGTTGTGGGTGCTGTCAGAGCTGGGGGTTCTGCACCCCATCCTGCCAGACACAGCCCAAACAGATGGTCAACTCTACCACTGATCAGGCATAGTCATAACCAGGGGACTGTTCCTCCTCCCACTGAATATCCCTTTCTTTCTACACCTTCTTTCTTCCCCATTAGTCACAGATTCCGTCTTGATGGTTGGCAGCCCAAATGGTTGGTGGCCTACACTATGTCCAGTTCTCTCAGGACAAGACCAAACACTCTATGGTCTGCAGAGGGTAGAGCTTCAGACCCCCATGTGGGGGCAGAAGGATGGACTGGGAGTTTGGACTTCTGGGGGAAAATATCTGTTCAATTTTATGCCTGGTGGGATGGTGTCTGGGTTCATAAGTGGGACCTCCCTGGAGAAAGAGACCTGGAGTTTAGTGGCTCTCTTCAGCAAGGTAAAATGAGAAGTCTTTTTCCCCCTGCTTATTCACAGATAGCCTGTGGCAGGTCCCCTGCTTTGGGGAGGGATTGCCCATCCTCTAGTCGGTAGGCTTTGTACCTATAATTTGGTTTCTTAAATGCTCTTCCTTGGAGTTACAGCTTGCTGAACTTCTTTCTTGGCTTAGCTCCCCATCTTTGGCTTCATAGAGTCCATTTCCTTCCTCTGCTAGAGTTTTTCTTCCTCTGCTCAGGAGCCTCTGCCAAGGGTTGCTACTAGTCGGCCATCTTCCCAGAATTCCTCACTACAATACTATGTTATAGGCAATGCCTCAGAAATGTGACTAATGTACAGTGGGATAGGCACTAGGAAGGGGGCAGTTATGAGGGACCTGGGAATACTCCTGGTGATCCCTCAGCTGAGATCTGCAGCAGGAATCTGAGGGCTGAGCAGAGTAGGAGAAGGGTGGGAAATTGGAAAGGGCCTTTTGGGGTAACCTAGAACGTAGCCCATGAGCTGATGCAGGGTGTGGGGTGGATGTTGGGGAGGAGAGGAGGTAAGGCTTAATTGGTGGCTAGGAGGTCTGTGCAAAGTAAGAGATCACAGTAGAAAATTTGAAACAGGACACTGGAGGGATTGGCCTGCCACATTAAAGGGCACAACTATTCCACGAGCTAATGGGTTTAAAATCAGGCTCTTCAAGATGAAAATAGAAGCTGCAATGTCCTCCAGGAGGTGGAATGGGATGGGGGTAGACAGAGGAGTAAACAGGGTTCCAATCCATCCTCAGGAGGAGCAACTTCAAATTTACCTGCTTTATTGAACTTTTATTTTAAGAAAGGTTTCATATCATTAGCCTCCATAAGGAATACCTCCATGGTTTTTTAGCTTTGGGCAATTGAGACAGACAGCATTTGGCTTGAACTCTCTTAGATTGTAATTTTGGACATATTATATTCCCTATGCCACATTGTCACAGGGCTAAATCTGACAGGAGATGGAAGTGTTATACAACAATATTATTCTGCGTCCATTCCATTCCCCTTTACTACAACTTTTCAACCACTCTCACCAAAATGAAAGGTAGGGATATCACTCAGGTGGGGAGAAAATCTCCTGAGAGTAGATGGAGGGGACAGCATTCTGCTACCTTTACTTTTTGTCCTAGGAAGTTTAGTATTCAAAATATGTCATCAGCAGGCTCTTCATTGCCCCTTGGTAAGTGATTTTTAAAATGTATACCAGGTATTGTACTGGATATGAGAAAACATGTTGTCATCTTTAATTAGTATCAGAAAAATGAAAAAATGGAGGACATCAATTATTGCTCTTAAAGCTATTCTGACATGGGGCTTTGCTAGAATGGAAGAGGAACAGCAGATCTGACATGTTATGCCTGATTTTACATCAGTTGTATGTTAGGGTTATATGCTGCAGTAAGCATTGCTATTTCAAAACTTCCTGACTTTTTCTTTCCACTGCCCTCCAATAGGATGTGAACACCACATCTTATGACCAGAAAAACCCAAATCTTCAAGTGGAGAAGAAACAGGATCAGATTTTTGTTTTAGATTCATTACTCTGACAAAAATGAGGAAGGTTTTGCAGAAATGATATTAGAGGCACACAAAAGACTGCAGCATGCTGGTGAAGGCCTGAAATGGAAAATCCTCTTCAGAAAAGTTGCCAAATAAATGGAAGAATGTGTGGATAGCTGAGAGCCTGACAGGCAGTGGACAGGGAGAACATTCTGATGAAAGGCTTACGAGGTGAGCAAGGAGGCCTGTACTATGGTGCGAACCCTGAATGCTGACAGAGACAGGGGAGAGAGCCCCAGTGATCCCTGGCCTCTGACTGGGGTCACGGGGCATCATAATCATGCCATTTTTTGCAAAGATAGATAAATAGCACAGGAGGAGAAGACAATAAATTGTTCTGCTTAAGTTGTTTTTGAGATGGATGTTGGATGTCTGGTAGAGGTGTTCCGTCGTCTCTGAAGAGAGAATTGAAAGAGCCATCTGGACTGAAAAGAGACTTCTTACCAGAATAGAAGGTACAACTGAAGCCACTTATAAAGAAAGAAAGTGCCTATGAAGAATGCCTAGTGAGAAGAAGAGAAAAGAATTCCAGGTGTTGTAGGAAGAGGAGGTCCAATGGAGAGGAAGAGCACCCAAACACCACTTTATTCCAGCTGGCAGAGCTACTGCTGACAAGAGTCTCAACATGGCCAGGCTTCCTGACTGGCTCAGTCTTTTCCTTTTTATCTCCAGCAAAAAGTTCTGGGCCAGGGGTACATTTCTCAGTGGTCAGTTTGAATCAAGCTGGAGAAGCAGATCAGGCTTTTATAGAAGCAGAAGCAAACCTTAGTTTCCAGGTCCTAGGAAGTGAAGTTTCTACGAATTCCTGTGGGGAGGACCTCACAGGTATATCCTTGGGGCCTCTTGAGAAGACCTCTGTTCTTTTAGACCTCACTTTTTCTGGGTATCCTCACTCATAGAGAACTCCAATTTTTTTTTTATTGTTGTTGTTGCAGTTTTTGACCAGGGCCAGGTTTGAACCTGCCACCTCCATATATGGGGCCAGTGCCCTACTCTTTGAGCCACAGGGACCACCCTAGAGAACTCCAATTTTAAGGAGAAATGGGAGGATGAGGAATCAACAAAAGAGACTGAGAGGGGCAGGTAGGATACTTTGCCCCACGTACCACAGTCTGCATTTGTGAGTATGTGTCTGTCATCCTTTGGGAGTGTCAGTCATAACTATTTTATTCTAAAACTCTAAAATAGCATAAATAGTAGATGATAAATAAGTCCTGCCTAAATTAATATAAGTTTTTTCATTCTTTTATGTATGTTTTGATAACTCCATACAAATCATTTCCCTATGTTGTACATAGGCAGTTGTACACATCTGTGACTTGGTACAGTTACCCAATTCTGTGTTGTGCTTCATTAATTATAATTATTACTATTACCCAATCAAGGCCAGAGAAATATTGTCCTAACATGGATGGATTTTAGGAGCAGTAGGCACAATTAACTTGAGAGAGTACGCACACCATATCAAATAATACTCAGAGGGGATCTCCTCTGGTTAAATCACTGGGAAGCCAACTCTACAATGACTTTACTATGTATATAAAATACTCTAGAAGAGAGTAGAAAAAAAATAGACCCTTTTCTTCTGTAAAGTAATTTAACATTCTGCACCACTCTTATAAACTAATTTGTGGTCAAAGTAATAGCATTTCTACATATGTATTTTGCATTAATGCAAATGTAGATTCTAATATGCAGGAAAATCATTTTACACTGTTAATCTTGTTTCTAGCTGTGAGCTGTTATGGCTGACCTGAGCAGCTGCTTTTAGGAATGCTGGAAGAGCTCTCTGTCCCTCAGATATAGCCCTCTGCCTCTCTACATTTCTTGTCCTGTGAAATGATTATTAGATTTAAGGATTGCAATTAAAACATGCATTCTACAGAGGGTGCAGAAAGTTAATTTTTAAATAATAGGTTATATACAGATGTGAAATTCCAAAATTAGAGGAACCTTACATTTGGGCACTGGTTTTAGAGAAAATTGTTAACTCTTATAATTAATACCTGTTAGTTACATAGGAAAATATATTTATTTGATCACTGGTACCTTTTGTAATTGATTTTCTAAATATCCAGAAATGCCAGTCCTGGCCGTTAATTCATAAGCTTTTTAAGGGTAGAACCTGCAATCATTTCTCTATGTTGTTGCTGTCACTGGCAATTAACAGAGACTCACACAGAGCAGAGAAGGGAGGTGGGGAAACTCACACCTGCCACCATGCAGGGGTCTTCCAGGATAGGAATGGGTGAAGAGAAAGGGATGAGGGAGCACCAACATTAATGACCACACACTTATCTGTTTATTATTATTATTATTTTGAGACATAGTTTCACTTTGTCACCCTTGGTAGAGTGGCATGGCATCACAGCTCACAGCAACCTCATACTCTTGGGCTGAAGTGATCCCCTTGCCTCAGCCTCCCAAGTAGCTGGGACTACAGGTGCCCACCCCAAGCCTGGATACTTTTAGAGATGGGGTCTTGCTCTGGCTCAGGCTGGTCTTGAACTCTGGAGCTCAGGCAATCCATCTGCCTCAGCATCCCAGAGTGCTAGGATTATAGGCGTGAACCACTGCACTGGTCCCACACAAATATCTGACTATATGAAACACAAAAATAGTGATGGATAAAAAATAGGACATTCTCTCTGTTTGGAAGACTATTTCTGGGATTCTTCCCCAGGAAGGAGGTTTTGTCCCAGCAGGATGCTTCCTTCAGAAAGGGCAGTGGACAATGAACTGCCCACGTCCTGTGACCAACACCTGCTGTTTTGAGAAAGAAATATGGTATCTTTGGAGTTACAGCTTTAGGGGAAACAGAATTAAAAGTACGTTTGACATGTTCACTACTCAGGGAAATGAATCCACTATGGCAATTAGTGTACTCTTTTTGCAAACTAAGGTCTAAACACCAGCTGAAGGAAGTTAGGAAGAGGTAATGTTATGAGTATTGTGAGGTTGTATTTTGCAGAAAACTATGTACATTTAATAGGATAAAAATATCTGGCAACCCAAAAAGTCGAAAAGAAAACGTCTGAACAAGGCCATGTTTTTATCTCATCAAAAAATGATCATATAATCCCAAGTTCCACTAAACCTTTTAAAACTGATATCACTTCTAGTACAGCAGGTATAGATAGCAGAAGGTGCACTTTTGAAATGAAGATTAAGTCATCTCAATACACTTTAAACCAAATGTATACAGTATTATTTCAAATATCTATAGTAGAATTTAATTATGTAAAGCAGAGTTTTATTTAAAGAAAAAAATTTAAAAATTAATATTACAATATGAATGTGATTTTGTATGTCAGGTATATAAGATGTGAAGAAACACCTGCTGTAATATTTATCTTCCTGACAATGCCCATGCAGTGTCCCTGCATTTGGAGTCACTGCTAGGTGGCAATATATTTGTCTACTGTGCTGGGAAATGAGTTGAGGGAGTGGATGGCAATATGGCATATACATATATGCAATAGAGATATAAAAGACTTTCTTATACTAATTCAATTTTTCATAAGAAAATGTCAGGATATTTTTATGTAAATTTAAAATTTGCATATTGTAAACAAATAACCAATAGAGCATTCTTCCCTTAACATAAGATTATGCTTGAAACATTAACATTTAAATTGCATAAATTTTAATAATGACTCTGAACAATGTGTTTTCTGGCATTTATTTAGATACTGAGGAACAATTACTTATTTTGGTCTGAGGCTTTTTGGGAACTCTCTCCTGCCTGGCCTGGAGTGCTTATGTCTTCTGAAGGCTATGGGATAAAAGATTAAAGAGTATACTGAAACCAAACACCAAATATTAGCCCTCTATAGTTGTATAATTTTTTATTGAGAATAATATATGTACAGAAATGGGCTTGATGAATTTTCTCAAATTTATAAACCAATGCCCTTGCATCCAGGTCTAACCATAGAACATTTCCAGCACCCTGAAAACCTTCTCACACTTCCCTTTACTTGCCTACCCTGCCTCCCAAAGGTAGCCACTACTGTGACTTCTAACAGTACAGCTTAGTTTCTTTTGTTTCCGTACCTTATATAGAACCCCACAGTACATATTCTTTTCTGTTTGTTTTCTTTTGATTAATGTTATGGTAGTGAGAGCCACCCAAATTATTACCCTTAATTGTAGACCATTTGTCCTTGCTGGTAAATAGTGTTCCTTTGTGTTACTATATCACAATTTTTCTAGTCGAGCGTTGATCTTTTGCGTAGTTTCCAGTTTGAAGTTGCTAGGAACATTCTAATATACATCTTTCAGTGAACAGGGGTATGCATTTGTTTGGTCTGTATCTGGGAGTAAAATTGCTGGGTCACAGGGTCTGCCCTCAGCCTTAGTATAATAGACACTGCTTAGTACTTCCCAGAGTGGTTGTGCACCATCTATCTCTGTGTCTTTGACATCTCTTTCGCTACTTTGAAGACATGAGCAAAAGCAATTGGTATCTTTGACCATGACTAACAAGGTTGTTTTCTTTTCTCTAATTCTGTGAATCTGCCTTTCGGTTTACACAGAGTTGCTAGTCACACACACATTTGCAGATTTCCCTTCCATTTCACCTGTCCCAGTTTTGTCCATTGCTCACAATGTGCTGTTGCACTTGTACTTGCCATATTTAAGCTGCTTCATCTCATCACATAGTTACTACCCACATGCTCATTGTCTACACACATCAAACCTTGTGGTCTCTATTGAAGCACATATCATTAGCATTCTCCAATGTCAACACTCTGGCTTCATTCCATGACCTCAGGGTTGGTGATCCTCTCTTGCCATTTAGTGCTAATTATGACTTTAAATGATGTTTGTGAGATGTTCAAAGAATTAGATTGATTAATAGAAAAGATTCAACTTTTTTATGGACATAAGGTAGATTACACAGTGTCTTCATTCTGTAAGCCTGTAGTTTGGTCTGAAATAATTTCTAGTACTTTTTTATCTTTATCATAATTAAGAAATTATGCTGAATGGCCACATTTAGTCTAAGAATGAATTGAATTAATTCACTGTGCTGTCATTCGCCCCACAAAAAAATCTTTGCCCTTGAAAAGCCTGTCCATTGAGCACCATAGCATTTTGCCCTTGGTCCTGTACAAGATATTCTTATCAGCAGTGTTTGGATAAAAGAATGGGAGAAAATCTTACTAAATTTTTAGGACTCCAGGAAGCTTAGTAAATTTAGTATTTAAAGATTAAGATTTAAAATTATTCCAGGAAGCTAAAGTACGTCACCAAAACAAATAGAATAAAATTTAAAACAGAAGCAAGGAGAGTTATGAATTCAAGCATAAAGGATTAATTGCACCTGTAGATGATTTCCTACAGAAATTTGGAAGATTTAGTTCTCTTGGGGTTAAGTATTAGCAAACAGTGTGATATAGATATAATCTCTCTCAATTTTATTTACTATTATCAAACATTACTGTGTATCTAGTATTTTACGAGGCAATTTTACAAGTTATCCACACAAGATAAATGAAAGCATATCAAATGGTAAACTCCTAAGCCTTGTTTAAAACTAAGGGCAAAACACAGAAACAATTGAAGGCATTTGTTTAGGGAGTGAAACCAATGTATTCTAACAACATTCCTTTCTGAGCATCTAAATAGATGCAAGAATAAAATAAAGAACTGTTCAGTATTCTTTGTTATTTCTCTGTTTTCTTGGACTTTATATTCTTTAATTCTATTTGTTACAGTCATGATTTTAACAGTTTTAACAGTCTTAGTCAATTTGTATTAGCATCTTCTGATATCCAGTTGGCCAATAATTTATATTGTTGAAGAAACATTCCTAATATTTTATGCCTCATCAATAAGTTGCCACAGATGTATTCAGGGTAAATTTTTCCTTAAAATGTTTTTTGTTTTTGTAATTTTTTAGTACAGAAGTTCTTTGTCAAGTGTTTGATCAAAACTCCAGGTTATACACTGAAAAGAATAAAGAAGATAATTCCAACCTAGAAATGCTAATTGTTCTTTCCCATCATCACCCGCATCTTTCAAAGAAGCTGACTGTTGCCTCTGTCATACTTTAACGTGTGGATAATTTTATTTTCTTGTTGGGTCTTTTCCTGGTTTGGGGATCAAGGTGATGTTTGCTTCATAGAATGTATTGGGCAGTATTCCTTCTTTTTCTATATTCTGGTGAGTGTGAGCATGAGTTTGCAGCAGATACATCCTATGACAGGTGTAAGTAATTCATCCATGTCAGGTGCAGAGACTGATTCAAATGCAGCCGAGATTAGTGTCAGTGAGGGACACTACAAAAGGGGCTTCTATCCTATATCTCGGATTATAAATGGTGAAACGCACATACCCTAAGATTCAAGGATGTTCCTTTGTCATTTCCGAACATGATTAAATATTATTGACTTAAGTTCCACATTACAGTGTTAATACTGTTCTGATTTCCATTTACGTGTATTGATTTGACAAAACATAGATCCAGTGGAGCATTTGAGAATCCTCTACTTGTCGGGTATTCAAGCAAAAATCTGCTGACAAAGTATTGGGATGATTACAAAATGTGAAAAAGAATGAACTCTTAGCATGAAAAATTTAATAATCAGTAAATATTTTAAGGCATATCTTGTACTCTTGTTCAAGAGATTTTTGTATACCCCTTATAACAGTATGGGGATGGCCCGTAGGGTACAGTAAATTTGAACCATTTTTTAGACAGTTTCTAAGAAGCTTTCACAAAGCAGCCAAAATTATTCAAAATTGATTTTTTACACTGTAACATGCCCATCTATGAGAAGTGAGACTTGAAATAAATTTTTATTGAATTATGTCCCTCTTGAATATTTTAAGATTACATGCAGCAATGGTATTTTCCTCCTGGAATATATAGATAAGAAGGGTCACAATTCCCATCTCTCTGGAATCTACAATGAGCTGCTGTAAAGGAATAACAAGTGAGAGCCCAGGTAGCTGAAGAGTCTGTGGGTCAGAGATTGAGCCCACCTTCAGTGCAGCGGACCAGAGCAAACAACAGCTGGGCACTGACAGTGGCCATTCTGAAAGAGACTGAGATAGAGCAATTCGACTTGGAAAACCATGAGAACAGAAGCACTTTATGAGCTCCTAGGAACATATAGGACATTTTAAAATACTGAGAACATAGCATTCTTCCAGGAGCATTCTGCCTTCCCTCACCAAAAAAAAAAAAGCAGCACACATTTTTCTCCTCCTACATGAGCTGAATCTTAAAAAAAAATTATGCTTCTCAGAAATTCTACCTCATGTTCACTTTAAATATCAAAATTTTATTTATTTGCTGCTAAATTTCCTTTCTTTAAATGTAAATCTCTGAGCTTCTTTTTAAATAAATTTCAGGTCAGAAAAGGGAGACTTTGTAGTCCGGTGAACTTTCCTCTCTGCCCATTAATTCAAGTGTCTTTCACGGACACTAATATTCCTTGTTACAAAAACAAATAACTTCTACTTTGTCTTAACTAATTGTATATTTAAACATCCTGGAATCAAGGCTCCTTGAACCTAGAAGGAACACTGAACATTACATAGCTCATTTTTATATTACTGAATCTACAGCTTTTCTGCTAAATATCTGTGTTATCTGAATCAATACTTCAGTGAATGGGAACATATTACCTTGTAAGGAAATCTGTTCTTTCTTTGGAGAGTCTGACCTTTTAGAAAGTTCTTATTAATGAACAAAATATCTCTCTGAAAAAGTTGGGGGCAAAAAACCAAGTGTGGTTTTTCTTGTCTCCTGTTCAAGTGTTTGCATGTGGCCATCGTGATCTGTCTGCCTCACCTGTTGAGTCTCTCCTTATTCATTTCTTTCTAGCATCTACAGGTCAATAAACTGAATATTGCATTGATCTTACTATTTCTTTTCTGAAGGCACAGCTCTCATCTACTACTTGTCAGGTGTTCAAGCAAAAATCTGCTGTAAGTTGCTGTGTAACAGGCAATTTGTGGCTATCAGATAATCTTTTTTTCCTACATTCATTTAGTTACTCTTACAAGCTATTGTATCCATATTTAAGGATGGTAGCACAGAAAAAAATAATTCATTTTGTATTTGTTGGTCTTTTAGTTTTTGTTACTCAGGTTATGATTCTCTGTGGTAGGTTAGAAAATTGTTCTTAAAAGCCAAAATGAGCTCACTGGAATAAACATAAAGAACACTATGCATGTGAAAGAGTACCTTTAACAGGGTATATATACCTTATTTATGCTAAAATTATAGCTTATCTGACTTTTTTTTTTGATAGAATCTCATTCTTTAACCCAGGCTAGAGTGTAGTGGCATCAGCTTAGCTCACAGCAACCTCAAACTCCTGGGCTCAATCCTCCTGCCTCAGACTACAGGTGCCCGCCAGCACTTCTGGCTAGTTTTTATATTTTTAGCAGAGATGGGGTCTCACTCTTGCTCATGCTGGTCTTGAACTCCTGAGCTCAAGGGATCCTCCCTCCTCAGCCTCCTGGAGTGCTGGGATTACAGGTGTGAGGCATCACTCTGGACTTCTTTGACATTTTTATCAAATGCCAAGCTTTGAGGAACTACTTTTTGTCCTTTACTTGAAGAGTTATGCAAAGACATTTCTAAAAATAGTGACAGATGCAACTGTTGAAGTTTTGGGTCTTAAATGTCTGAAAGTGTGCAGGTCTTTTTTTTAAAATTTATTTGTTTTTGCTCTTTTTATAATTAAAGAGGTCTTATTCAAATCCTAGTTACTTTTTCTATTATTTGTGCTATTAATTTTCAAAGCCACAAACTAAAGGTAACTATTGTGTTCATGCATAGTGATTTGATCTCTATGTGTGCAACCAAAAAAGGAACAATTAGTCTTTTTTAAGTCAGTGGGAAAATCCAGGGAGAGGAATCACTTTTGCTGAACTTATCCTTCTAGTATTTCAACCTGTCAAGTAGTTTTAGTATTGAACTTATCAAGAACATTGCCTCTCTTGGCTGAGAAATATGAGAACCATTCAACATAAAGCATCATTCATACCATGCAGCATTGTTCTGGCCCACTGGTATCACCAGCAGCTGGCAGTGAGTACAACTCATTTCAATATTTACTGAGCATAATGTAGATAAAGAACACAGTCATGAAAGCAAAGTCAAAAATTACAAATAATAGCCAAATGTAAGAGGCATTTTCTACTATTTTTAATATTCATTTATCATGTTTAAAGACATATGTAAGTGGCAATGAATATTGTTACTCTTCTTGAAGATCAGTCTATATCCTCAGGTACAATGCACCTAGTGGACATCTCTGAGCTACTCAATTATGTCCTATACTGATATATTTTCTCTTTAACTGGAGATTACTTTTTAACCAATAGGGATGTCTTTAGTCCTAAATTAGTATTTTTGGCAACTTAAAAGACATTTAAATTAGTTTGGAAGTCAAAATAGTAAATATAACTGCAAAATATGAGTATTTTAACTTCAATATAGACTATTGTAATAATTTAATAAAAACCAATGGCGGCTCGGCACCTGTGGCTCAATCGGCTAAGGCTCCAGCCATATACACCTAAGATGGTGGGTTTGAATCCCCAGCCTGGGCCTGCCAAACAACAATGATGGCTGCAACCAAAAAATAGCCTGGCGTTGTGGTGGGCACCTGTGGTCCCAGCTACTCGGGAGGCAGAGGCAGGAGACTCGCTTGAGCCCAGGAGTTGGAGGTTGCTATGAGCTGTGATGCCATGGCACTCTACCCAGGGGGATAGCTTGAGGCTCTGTCTCAAAAAAAAAAAAAAAAAA
>CAUYQV010060194.1:0-19559 GCA_963574575.1 Galagoides demidoff
AGGTAAATTCACACCAGTAGGTACAACACACACTTTCTAAGTGAAGGGCATATTTACAACTTTGATTTAAAATATGCAAAAGCAAATTATGTAACCAAAATATGTGGACCCCTGTAATATTCTGAAATAAAAAAATAAAACTAAAAGCAGAATGAATATCTGTTTTGTATTCCTTTTCCTCCAGGTAATGATAATACCATTCTTGCAATCATTTAGACTTAAAAGTTCAGTCTGCATTAGAGTCTATGTCTTCCTCAAAACCTAATGTCCAATCAGTTGCCAAGGCTTATAGTTGTTAAGAAAAGCAAAACAAAACAAACAAAAATCTCTCTTCATTTCTTTCCTAACAATTAGAAGGGTCCCCTACTTCTTCTGTTTGACTTTACTTTTGTTCCCCTTGTAACAATGCATTTTTATGTTTGACTCCCATTTCTACATAATTATCTCCAGACAACAAGAATACTACTTTATTCCGTACAATTCTTTCAGTACCTATTGCAATGGCTGCCATACAATTGCTGATTACTCAACATTTATTTAATAGTGTTTCTTAATCACCTACTCTATACTAAGTAGTGGGGATATATCAGTGAATAGACATAGATTTGTCCTCATTCTGCTTCAGATTTAGTGTTGAAAGGAGAGACGGGGAGTAAGAAAAAAAATAAACAAAGTTGTAGTAAGTGGTATAATTTTTAAAAAGCAAGGGGATGTTATACAGAATATAAGAGGCCTTTCCAATTTTAGGTAGGGGCCACAGAATCCTGAATGAAAAAAGTACAAGTCATGTAATAAATGTGTAAATAGCATGGAATACAAATGAAATAGCATGTGCAAAGGTCCTGAGGTGAGAAGTGCTTTGTATATTTGAGGAACTAAAAGAATACCAGCATAGGTGAAGCCTAGTGACATGACTGGCAAAGCCAGCTCAGGGTCAGGCAAATAACTGCAGGACATTAAAGGCAATTCTATAATTTTTCTTGCAAGGGCAAAGATAAATAATTAAAAGGCTTTAAGGATGAGAATAAGAGTGTGAGATAAGCATTTGAAAAGACTCTGTCCTGTTGCTGTATTGGGGACATGATAGGCACCCTTGTTATTCCTGTCTGTATTTTGTAATTTCCTTCTATCTCTATTTCAACCTAATTTAACTTTTGTCTCCAAATGAAGCATTAATCTCAAATATTTACCTTGCATTTTCCAATACAGAAAACAACTTGCAGTCAAATTCCTAGGTATGGAATTTAAGGTTTCCTATGCTATTTCTCCATGAATGCTTATCTTCCATTTCTTTTCCACATAGATTTTGTGCTGAGCCTAGACCTATATTATTCACCAATGCTCGAATTTGGCCCACACTTTCCCACCTCTAAGTATTTATTCAGGCAATTCTGCTTGCAATGTCTTCTTTCCTTTTCTTTCTTTCTTCTTTTTTTTTTTTTGTTAGTTCCACTTTTACATATAATTATACAGCTATTTTTTCACTTCAAAATATCACAGGAGCACAAATACTTTTGGTTATACATACAGATTTGGTTACACTTTAATAAGGGTTATAAGTGTGTCTATCACCCAGATAGTGTTCACTGTACCTGTTAGGTAAGTTTTTGTCCCTCCCCTTTTCCTCCTCCCCCCTAGTTGACTTCCCCAGTTTTACTTCCTTCTGTGCAGGTGTGTGCTCATCAGTTAGTTCCAATTTAGTACTGAGTACATGTGGCATTTGTTTCTCCTTTCATCAGATACTTCATTATGAGAATACGGTCTCCAATTCATTCCAGATTGTTGTAAAAGGTATTAACTTAGTTGTCATAATTTTTTCTGCATCTACTGAGATGATCATGTGATCTTTCTTTTTGTTTCTCTTTATGTTGGTGATCACTTTTGTTGATTTATGTATGTTGAACCATACTTGCATCCCTGAGATGAAGCCCACTTGGTCATGGTAGATTATATTTTTGACATGCATGTGGAATTCATTTTGCTAGTATTTTATTGAGGATTTTTGCATCTATATTTAAAAAGGATATTGATCTGTAGTTTTCCCAGTTTGTTGGTGTCATTTCCTGCCTTTACTATCAAGATGCTACCAGTTTTGAAGAACAAGTTGAGTTAGGGAGGATTTCCTCCTTCTCAAATGTTATGGAATAGTTTCTGTAGTATGTATGGGTACCACTTCTTTGTAGGTTTGCTAACATCTGGTGTGAATACATCTGTTACAGGGCTTTTTATTGCAAGATTTTCTTTGTTTTGTTACTGCTTCTATTTCATCATTTGTTATTGGTCCATAGGGAGTTCTATTTCTTTCTAATTGAGTTTTTGGAGGTTGTGTGTTTCTACAAATTTGTTCAATTCCCCTAAGTTTTCAAGGTTATGTGTGTAGAGATTTTCATAGTAGTCACAAATGATATTTTGTTTTGTTTTGTTCTGTTTTATTTTATTTTGTTTTGTTTTTTGGTGTCAGTTGCAATATCCCATTTGGGTCTTTTCCTGGTTAATGTAGCCAGAAGATCATTAATTTTGCTTATCTTTTCAAAGAACCATCTTTTTGTTCCATTTAATTTTTGTGTCTTTTTTGGTTTGTTTTTCATTTCATTTAGTTCTGATCTAATGTTAGTTATTTCTTTTCTTCTTGTGGCTTTAGGTTGGGTTTGTTCTTTTTTTCTAGTTTCTTGAGATTTGTCAATAGGTTGTTAATTTGTGAACTATCTAATTTTTTGTAGCTAATTAAAGCAGTAATTTTATCCATAGGGCTACTTTTGCTGTATCCCATAGATTTTTGGAGTTTGTGTCTCATTGGTTGTTAAATTTAAGAATTTTAAAAATTTCAGAATATTAAGGGGTACGTATGTTTTAATTTCATACTTTGTTTTTGTACAGATTGAGTCAAAGTTATAACTGTTCCCTTCACCCAGACAGTCTGCACTGTTCCCAGTAGGTGTGAATTTAACCATTTCCATCTCCTTCCTTCTCTCAGTTAGATTTTCATTAAGGTTAACATCATGTGTGCACTTAGGTGTTGATCAATTAGTTCTAATTTGATACTGAGTACATGTGTTTGTTTATCCATTGTTTTAACATTTCACTGAGAAGAATGTTTTCCATTTTCATCTAGGTTTTCACAAAAGATGCTAGATCACCATTTTTTTATGACTGAGTAGTACACCATGTTAGTCCTATACTGTAATATATTAATCTACTCGTGTTGGTGGGTACTGGGTTGTTTCCACATCTTCATAATTGTGAATTGTGCTTCTGTGAACATTATAGTAAGGTGTTTTCTTTATAAAATGGCCTTTTCCCCGCTTTGGGTATATTTCCAACAGTTTGAGGAATCTTTTTATGCTCATCTTAATTTCATTAATGACAGTAGTCCTTCAGCTGCAGGTTGTTTAATTTCTATGACTTTGTGTAGAATTATGTGTTTCTCTTGGAGTTTATTTCTAGTTTTATTCCACTGTTATCTGAGAAGATACATAATACTATTTCTCTTTTTTTATTTACTGAGCCATTTTCTGTGGCCTAAGATATGATCAATTTTGGAGAAAATTCCATGTGCTGATTAGAAGAATATATATTCAGTAGTTTTTGCAAAATTTCTTCTAGAATGCTGCTTAAGTCCAGTGTTTATTTATTTTCTGTTTGGATGATCTGTCCAGTTCTGTCAGTGTGTTGTTGAAATCTATAGCAATTACAATGTTGCTGTTTATCACTTTACTTAGATTTATTAGAGGCTGCTTTACAAATCTGGGCACTCCTTCTGTACATATTTGGGAGTGTTATTTCTTCTTGTTGAATTTCTCTTCTAGAAATACATAATGGACATCTTTGTCTTTCTTTACTATTATTGGTTTAACATCAATTTTATCTGATATGAGAATGGCTATCCTGCTTTCTTTTGGTTTCCATTTGCATGGAATATTTTTTCTTCTGAATCCTGTCATGTTGAGTCTGTATTAGTCTTCCTGGATTTTATGTGTTTTCTGGAGATAGCAGATGCTTGGGATAGAATTTTTCACCCTTTCAGTTAGCCTGTGGTTCTTGAGTGTGGCATTCAGACTGGTCATGATGATTGACGAAATTGATCTGTGGGATACAGTTCTGTTTATCTTATTAGTTAGTACCTTACTGCTTTGTTTTGCCTCTTGTGCTATTGCCATACTTGAACTCTGAACATTCGGTTTTGGGTGGTTTTACACTGGTGGATTTGTATTATGCTGATCCATGTATAATGCAGTTCTGATTACTTCCTGTAGGGCATCATGTCTTATCTTGACAAATTCCCTCAGTGTTTGCTTGTTTGGGAAAGTATTTATTTTTCTTTCACATATAAAACTTAGTTTTTTAGGATACAAAAATCTAGAATGGAAGGCATTCTGTTTAAGAAGACTGGAGATGAGGTGCTATTCCCTTCTGGCTTATAAGGTCTCATCTGATAAGCCAATAGTTAGCCTGATGGGTTTCTCTTTGTAGGTTACTAAATGTTTTCACCTCAAGGCTGTCAGGTGTTCCTCTTAGTGTTATCTTTGGCCAGTCTCAATACTATATTTCTCAGGGATTGCCTCTTTGCAAAGAATCTCCCAGGTTTTTACTTCACTTCTTTTACATGAATATCTAAATCTCTCTTCAATTATTCTCTCAAATAAGGTTTTCAGCCCTGATATGTTTTCTTCTTCACCATCAGGGATGGCTATGATTCTCAGATTAGCCATTTTAAATAATGTATTTCTTGTTAACTTTGTTCATTCCTCTTAATTTTCTGTTTTTTATTTTTGACTAACTGAAACAAATCAGAACAGTTGTCTCCAAACTTTGAGAGTCTTTTTTCTTCCTGCTCTAGGCTATTCTTAAAAAGTTTCCACTGTGTTTTGTATTTCCTTTTTTTTTTTCATTTCTAGAAGTTCTGTTTTCTATAATATGTTGATATTTTTAGTGAATTTTTCATTCATTTCTTGAATTGCTTTTATGGTTTTGGTGAGTTGGTTTTCTATTTTCTCTTCAATTACATTGATATTCTTTATAATTCATATTTGCATTTTTTTTTGAAACAGAGCCTCAAGCTATCACCCTGGGTAGGATGCTGTGGCATCACAGTTCAGAACAGCCTCCAATTCCTGGGCTCAAGTGAGTCTCCTGCCTCTGCCTCCCAAGTAGCTGGCACCACAGGCGCCCACCACAATGCCTGGCTATTTTTTGATTGCAGCCATCATTGTTGTTTGGTGGGCCCAGGCTGGATTTGAACCTGCCACCTTAGGTGTATGTGGCTGGTGCCTTAGCCACTTGAGGCACAGGCCCCAAGCCCATATTTGCAATTCTTTATATGTTTTCAATATTTTCATTTTGGTTGCTATCCATTGCTAGAGAGCTAGTGTTCTCTTTTGGGGGTATTCTTTTACTCTGGTTTTTCATATTTCCAGAGTTGCTTGGCTGATTCCTTCTCTTCTGGGGCAGCTGTCACTTCTCATTTTGGATTTATTTTGGTTTAAATGTGGCTTTTCTTTTTTTTCCCCCCTCACTCAAAAGGGAGTTTCTGAAACATACATTGTGTAATAACCTTTGGCTTGTGGGTATTTTCATGGGGAAATAGATTTCAGATGGATGCCTTCTTTATAGATACCCTTAGTGTGGTGGTTGTCTCTGCTGCTAATTGTAGACTGTAGCTGTAGGGAGCTATTTGCGTGGGCACATTCCCTACCTTTCTTTGATGAGGGAGAATATAAATCTTTAACATTCTTTTTTTATTATCTTCTTAATAACGTGAATTGTATTGTAATGCTGTGTTTAATTTCTGAGATAGCTGATGGTGCTTATGACTAAAGAATCAACCACGCCCTGTATAATTAAGTTAGCAAATGATGTAAAGGGCAAAAGGGCTATGCAAATTGACATTCCTGTCAATAAGTAACACTTATCAGAAGGAACAAGTTGCAATTTTGAATTTGAGACTTCTGGCCAGTTTGAGCCTGTAAGGGGAAGCATTGGAGTGTCTCAGGTGTTGGATGGGGCCCTGAAAATTCCATATGAGTCCTTATTCTTCACCACAGCAGAGGCAGGTGGGAGATAGTGGCTAGGTGAGACTGGGTTGTATCAACTTGTCCTCAGACTCCACAAAGGCTTGTAAAATGACTATCTTGGCAGGGGTCAA
Organism: Galagoides demidoff; assembly: GCA_963574575.1. Taxonomy (NCBI): domain Eukaryota; kingdom Metazoa; phylum Chordata; class Mammalia; order Primates; family Galagidae; genus Galagoides; species Galagoides demidoff. The sequence continues at coordinate 6,143 of CAUYQV010060194.1, forward strand.
AGATCCACTGTTAGGCTTCTGGGGACATTTGCCTGGGAAGGACTAAAGTGGCCCCATCTAACCAGAAAGTCTGCTTGTGGAGTCAAGATCTATTTGAAATCCAGTATCTGGCTGTTGGGAGTGGTTTTTGCTTTTCTTCTTATGCCTCTGCTCCACGATCTGTATGTGGCATCTGAAAGCAGGCAAAAGCTGAAACTTGTTGAGCTCTCCAGCAATGACATTACATCTTGGGATCTTCCCTGTCCAGGATCCTGAAATGGGCTGAGAGTGTAGCTTTCCTGCAGGTGGAGAAGTGTTCCATGAATTCAATGTAGCTGAGTCAGTCACTGAGCTCTATTTTGAGTTCTGCCCACATGGGCTCCCTCTTCTCCTAAATTCATTCCCAAATCTCCACTTTATTCCTCTAAGCAACACTACTGAGTCTTGGGGGTAATTTATCTAGCTTGTGGGCCTATTTGTGGGTCTCCTGAGATCAATCCCTAACTGTGCCAGGCAGCAGTGTTATAGTGAGTTACTTAGTGAGTGCTCAAGGAGGTTTGATGAGCCTCTGCTTCAGGGTTTGCCTTGCTCTGAAGAAACAGCCAGAAGGAGGGCCTGTGCTCATAATCTTAGCACCCAATAGTTCTCCTCAGGTCTTCAAGACTAAAGGTTCAATCCTCAGTTTCTAGGAAGCCCAAAGAGAAGGGAAGCAGCTCCTTAGAGCTCTGGCTCATGTATCTCACTCCACAGCTTTGGATTGAGGAGGAGAAGATGAGGAAAAGTGTTGGAATGGAGGAAAGCTAGCACTCTCTTCATCTCTGTTCTTGTCTCTGGAAGGCAACTCTCCTGGAATGTCCAGCCTCTGGAGTCATGCAGATCCCCTGGAACCATCCAGGCCTCTCTGGCTCCTGCAGTCTGGTCCAGAGTTGGGAAACATTTGTGTGGGAATAAGCAAGATTAACTGGAGCCCTTCTGGGGAGGACAAAGGCTCATAGTGGATGGAGAAGCACCACGGTGCCTGCCATGTCAGGTCAGGTCTGTGGCAACTGAAAGTGCCACACAGAAGCTGGCATCCTGATGCTTTGTCTTCCTAGTTCATTGGTGGAAGTAGCTTTTAATCTCCTGAGGGAAAACAGCTCTCCAACAACTTGGAGTCTGTTGACTCCCAGAGATATGAGGGAGGGAGGGAAAAACTGTTCCATGTATACTTTTGCTGGACTTCAAGCCAGTCATAGGTTCACCACTGCCAATATCTTTTTCCTTCTATTTCTGTTTCACAAATTCTTTCCATGCAATCTCTTGTAGGTTCTGGCATTTCTCCCTTGGACTTATACCCAATCTACATTTGTTTGTTTGTTTGTTTTTTAATTTTCATGTGAACTGTTTCCTTCCTTCTGAGACAATCTGACAGTTGTTGTCTCTGATCTGCCACCTTTTCTCCCCACCATTTCTTTCTATTTATTCTCAGGCATCCTTCAGGAAATGTTAAGATACTAACATTTACATAAAAGTTTTTCTGATACAAGAAGCAGAAGTGGTACCTCCTTCATTTAAATGCCAGCTTCTATTTTTTCTCCTTTTCCTGTATTGCTCTATTTCGTGTTATATTTTCCTAACAGGACAAAGGCACATAGTGAATTAAGAGGCAATATGGCACCTGCTATATTAGCTCAGGTCTTTCTAAATATACCCATAACACTTTGAACACAATGTGAGCTAAGTTTAGTGTTTATTGAGATCAGTGCATTTCCATGAATGTAGTATTCAACAAGATAATGCATGTGTGTGTGCATTCAGTGCTCTATTGCTTAGTACTTATTAAATAATTATAGGGTCATTAAGGACATTTTTGCTTTAATAAAAGGCAAAGCTCCTTTAAAATGACCATTTTGTATTGGTGAATACATACCCAAACGGAACCTTTAAATATCTGGTACTCAGATGTAACAATCTTATGTGCACATATTTGCTGTGGAAAATCCCCATACTTCAAAAAATAGTAAGACCTTGACATTTACACCTACATTAGAATATTTAATTAAATATTATGATTTTACAAGTTAATGTGCATGAAAGAATACCAAGAAGATAGTCGCTATTGAAAAGGGAAAGGGGAAGTGAGGAAATTATATTGAGATTGTCATCAGCTCAACCACATGTGCCAGGAAAAAGCTGAGACATAATTACAATACAAAATTCTGGAAAAGAATGAAGGCCAGCAATAGTAAGGTAGATGTGAGCCTGCAAGAAAAGCAGATTATTTTTAGATTTTTGAGTGACTCAGGACAAACATTCTAACATGGTACATTTCAGGATCTGAATTCAACTTTTATTGTTGAATTTTATTGTGCTTTTTTGACGCGCAAGCCTTGGCCTCAGACAGAGTTAGGTTCTACCTTATATCTCTATGATAAAAGTTAATTTAATAGAATTGCAAAATTGTTTCCAGTGGAGATAACCTTTACATAACAGCAGAGCTAGGTTTAAATCATGGTGTTTCTACTCCTTAGGTTGATGAATTTGCATGAATTAGTATAACTATGTGATTCTTAGCTTTTTCCTTTGGAAATTGGCAGTAGCCATACTCCTTTCCACCTACAGTGTTGTGAAGGAAAAACAAGGACTTTTATGCAAACATTTAGTCTGGCACATAGAAAGTGTTGTTCATTGCTTTTTCCTTCCCTTTGACTTTTCAAGAAGACAAATGGAGATTGTGTCCGTATATATGACCAACTGTATTATATTGAGAAAATGCCAACCTTTAAACATCCCCATATAAAAAGTCAATAATTATCAATAATCATTACATTGAAACCTATATTAGATTGCAGTGGAAGTAAATATGATATCTTCTACAGGATTTTCATGTTTATCCTGTAGATAAATACAGAAACATGTAACTTATTTGCAGTGTAAACAGGATCATTTTGAGGTTTGGGGACCATGAATGGATGAGATTTGGGCAATTTTGAAGTCAGAAGGACTAAGACTAGTTAAAGGATTGTTGCCTATTAACACAGGTTACTTCAGAGGATAACTAGAAGAGACATTAGAGGAGGCTATTAGTTTTTATACTTTTATTTATTGCATAGGTTGAAACAAGGAACATGTGTTTTTTTTAAATTAAATACAATGAAACAATGGATTAGTTAGAAAAGTTGTTTAGTTCAAGCAAGAAGTGATGGTATCCTGTTCTAAGGCTGTGATGATGGGGGAAAATGATTTTAAAAATCCTTAAAAAGGAGTTTGGTAGGGTGGAATGATTGAAAATTGAGAAGAGTGGGCAGAAGAGGGGAGGGTTTAGTATGAAGAGCAAGGTTTTGACTACAATAAGAAGAAAATAGAAAATCGACAAGTGACTTGGGGGAAGAATGCAAACTTTTCAGTTAGTTTTGACATAATGAGTATAAGGTGCACATGGCTAATTCCAGAGGCAATCTGAGCCAGAAAGATGGCCATGAAACTCTGGAGACCAGGAGAGTGGACTAGCTTGGAGAAATTAAATTGGTATTTATCAGCATAAAGAAGATCATGGAACCTGAAACTGATCACTCAGGGAAATTATACAGACCCAGCACTATGCTAGTGCCCCAAGAACTATGATAGGTTTGAGGGATCAGTAGGGATTCACAAAGGAGATGAAAAAATATGAGCAAGAGACAATTGGTCTTATTTACCATGTATCTTCAGAGTCTGGAATAATGCTAGGCATGTCCTAATACACAAAAAATATTTGTTTAATAATGAGTGGATTATCCAGTAATTGATTATAAATTAATAAATGAATGGAAGTATTCATATATGAAAATGGTAGAGATAAGGCCAGAGAAGCAGATGTTTTATTGTTTTGAAATGCTTCATTGGCTAAGCAAATTTGCTTAGTTAGACTTTATGAAACAGCTTACTGAATCTCAAAATGTCTTGCACATTAGAATTAGCTTAGGAATTGGAAAAATATTGATTCCTGTTCCTTGCCTTCTTTTTCGGCAGGTATCAAGTAAGACCCAAATTTGCGTGTATTTGCTCAGCAAACTCGTCAATCTTGTTGCCAGCAATCCCCATGTCACATTTTGAGAAACACTTGCCCAAGTTAGAGTTTGAGGGACTTAAGTGAAACAGAAAATCAAATATCACACATTCTCACTTGTAAGTGTGAACTAAATAATGTGTGTACATGGATGTAGAGCACTGAGTGATAGATATTGGCAACTCAGAAGGGTGGGAAGGTGGGATGGGGTTTGTAATGAGAGATTAAGTAATGAGTATAATGTACATTATTTGGGTGATGAATTCACTAAAAGCCCTTATTTCAGCAGTATGCAATATATCCGTGCAATAATGTTTGCCCTTGTACTCTTTGAATTTATAGAAATATATTTTTAAAAGTGATGAATTTTTCAAATTTGAAACCCAGGTATATAATTTTTTATAGTATCACAATGCTGTCCCTGAACTCTCAGAGCAGGATTGGAAAAGTTTTTATAGACCTCATCTTCCTCCATTAACAGAGCAGAGAAAGGGCCAGGAAGTGAGAATAATGTTCTTTCATTTCCTAAGATGTAATATGGTATTTCTGGTGGACAGCAATAAGTTTAATAATTATACTTTTAAAACATTCTTTTGCATAACATTTTGGTCCACAAAACCTATACCACCCTAAACTATATGGAATTTGGAAAAGAAGGAACCAGATATGGGATATAAGGGAATAAAACAAATTATTTTCATTTTAAAATAAACAACAGCATGTAGCAAAGGGGATTTTAATAAAAACACTTGAGCTATAGAAGCAATTAGGAGAAAAACTTTTGCATATTAAAATCTGCATTTCAAAAGTAAAGGATTGTTATTCCCAGCTCAAGAAGTAAGACTTTAGGATGTTTTCATGGGGTTCTGGAGGCTCTGAATGCTGGGGATTTCACTAGAGATTTTCACAAACTTTTAGACGTGAGCAGAAAAATCCTTTTTCTCTTTTATTCTCAATGGTGGAGGCTGGAAATGATCCTTGCAAAAAACTGGAGAAGGAGTTACCAAGGCAAGCCGTGTGTCATAAAGGCATTATCAGCAAGGGAAACGGAGAACATTGTGGAAATGAAGCATAGGCCAGCAGGAACACTTGGATGCCCTCTGTGGAAAAGGGAGACAGCTATCTGGGAAACTGCAATATGAATATAGTAAATCAGAGCAGACAAAGGTCGTCTGGCAGAGGTTAAAACTCACCCAGTGATTTCAGGTAGCATAGTCCCTGTATTTTTAAAGAGTTTAGGACATATCCCTATCTCGGTGGCCTGCAACATTTTTCCTATTGAGGATGGAGGGTGGAAAAGTATCAATGACACTTGAACGTAAGTCTTTCCCAAATACTCCTTCCCTCACTCTTTACTTACTTCACTTTGCCTTCTTTTCCTCCAAAGCATGTATTAACCCCTGATGTATGATGATTATTTGCTCATCTTATGTCTCCCCTCACTAGACTAGGCTCTAGTAGAACAGATATGTTTCCTGACATTCACTGGTGAATTTTCAGCATCTACAACAGTACCTAGCATACAGTCATTTAGTAAATATTGTTTGGGCAAATGAATGAATAAATACTATTTGGCTTTGAGAATGGCAGAGGTCAGTAACTAATAGTAGGATGGAGGTACAAGATGGCAGGTTCTGATTTCAGCTGTCCATAGGAAAGTTTTCTGGGAAGGGAGAGAAATTTTCAGGAGGAAATGGAAAATGACAACTCACTATAACATGTTTAAAGAAGATGACCTGATAGAAATGGTCATCTTTAGATATATCAAGAAACCAAAAAAAAAGAAGATTTGAAAAATAATTTAACACAAATATCCCAAGCTTTCCCAGACCGTGACTAAAAAATAATGTTTGTTAGAAATAATGTGGGAATTTGAAAATGACTGGATGGTATTAAGTCCAGTAAATTTTCAAACTGAACTTAGCCTAGAATTCCTTCTTCTTGTGAAATTGCTGAAAAAGGCACACAAAAGAAAATGGCAAATGAAAAATCAGAGTTTCTTTTTTTTTGTTTTGTTGAGATAGAGTCTCACTTCGTCAGTAGAGTATCATGACATCACAGTTCACAGCAACCTCCAGCTCTTGGGCTAGGGCGATTCTCTTGACTCAGCCTTCCGAGTTGCTGGGACTACAGGTGCCCACCACAAAGCCCGGCTATTTTTGTTGCTGTTGCCACTGCTGTTTTAGCTGTCTGGGGCCAGGTTCGAACCCATCACCCTCGGTATATGGGGCCAGCGCCCTACCCACTGAGCCACAGGCACCAGAGTTTCATTTTATGATTGTATGAACTAGTGCTTGATAAATTCTCTAATTCAGGATGGAGTTTGGTAAACTTGGCTATGGCACATGGCTAATGTTTACAATGTAAGAGATAGCTAGCCTCTGTGGGAGACCAGTTATAATTAGTCTGGCCCCACAGGGGTGGCCAGCAGGGGAGGAAATCATGGAGGTTTTATACTTCAGCTCAGTTATCTTGTCCTAGTGCCTTTTAGAGTGACTAATGAAGCATAAAGTGTTTTCAATGATAAAGGGATAAACATTACTCATTTTAAAATATTATTTGTTATCTCACTCATTAGAATATAAGCTTCATGAAGGTGGAGATTCCCCTTTGCTACTTTGGGGGAATCATTGTTACAGTGAGTCCTCCGTGCCCAGATAGCAAATAGCAGCTGCTCTATGAGTAGATGCCAAGTGAATGAGAAAATTTACATTTTATATCTCCTGAGAGCAGATGGATTCCCTTGAGAAGGTAAGTGAAATGCTAGAGAACTCCTCCCCACTTTTCATCCTCACCCCAGTCCTCGCCTGTGTGTGCTTTATATGTTGGGAGATGCAACATATCAGGAACTAGTTGTGAAGAGGTGTAGAAGAGTGGAGAGAGGTGACTGAAGGATGAAGAATTACCAAGAGAACTTTTAGAATAGATGCTATGAAATAAGCCTTCGAATCCCATCAAATGTTTAAGAGAGGCACATATAAGAAAATGTCAAAATTCCTGTTTGGAATGCATTTCTTTTAATATTAACTGAAACATTTCTCTGTATAAAAGCTACTGAGGTCCATCTCCTTTTTATGCATGTCAGGGCTGGGATTACATGAGATACTAAAGGCAACTGATATTGATTCTCTAAATCACTGAAGGAGAGTTTCCAGGCTGATTGGTTGGGGAAGCCAATGACGGGCAATGCTGAAATGGGGATGTTAAGTACACCTAGACAGAGACTGACAGAAGAACCTGAAAATAAACTGGAAAATCTAAAATGTTGTAGGTGGGAAGTCTCTCTGCCAGGCCTAGCAGCAAAAACATTCATTTACTTATGTTTTGTTTTGACAAAGATTGCACGTATCTCAAGTGGATATCTTGAGAATTAGGCAAACAAGTCTTTGAGGAAGTCTTACTTCAGAGGAGAGGGGCATAGCTGGTGAGCGACAGCAGTATTAGACTTGGCAGACTTTTACTCCAGCTTTGTATATTTGGAATGAATTGTGACCTTTGTAATGAAAAATAACTACCATATATTTGTGTTACTTTAATAACCTTGTGGTCTGAGACAGTGTCTTCTCTCTAAATTCAGCTAGGATCACCAAGAGACTTCAGAGGGTATCAAAATGAACTCCTCCGAGCTTATGCATAAGCAGAAACAAGTGGGATCCAGATCTTGTGGCCTAATTTGCTGATATCAGTCTTAGCTCAGCTTACTCTGTGAAGGAATAATGTAGAGAGAAAATAAAGGAAAAAAAAAGGTGAGGTAGCTATTTGTTCCCATAGGGTGCAGGTACAGCTCAATTAACCAGTCTGGCAATGTGGATGAAGAAGGATGAAGATAAGGAACCACATCCACATGTCCGGCCTTGTAACAGAGTGACTGAGGCCACTATTAAATGTGAGGTCATCATTGTCCCAAACCTTGAAGCACTCTGAATAGCAACTCATATTTGTGTGAAGCCAGGAGAAAGGTACTAGAATTTCTCTCCCCTTATCTAGGTTAAGACCTTTCTACAATTCTCATTACAGAGTCCAAGAGTCACATTAAAAAAAAAATCAAAATTTGGAAACCATGGATCTGCATAGGAATGACTGTATGAAATAACTCTCTTAAAATAAATCAGATTCTTCTCTTATTTAGAGTTCAACAAAGTTAGTTTTCACTTTTATCTCTAATCAGTATGGCAGCTGCAATTACCATATCTTATCTCTCTGTTTTCTTTTTTTTTTTGTAAGACAGAGTCTCACTATGTCACCCTCAGTAGAGTGCTGTGCTGTCACAGCTCACAGTAACCTCAAATTCTTGGGCTTAAGTGATTCTCTTGCCTCAGCCTCCCAAGTAGCTAGGACTACAGATGCCTGTCACAACACTTGGCTATTTTTTTTTTTTTGCAGTTGTCAATTTTGTTTAGCTGGCCCTGGGCCGGGTTAGAACCTGCCAGCCTTGGTGTATGTGGTGGGGGCCCTACTCACTGAGCTATGGGAGCTGCCCTCTCCTTGTTTTTCTGTAGTCCCTTCAGCTTCATCACTGTCAAGGGTGATAATGGTTATCTCCAAATCACATACCCTGTTTCTTATTGCTCTAAAGGTTCAAGTGTTTAGGGTGCCTGGTCTTTGAGAGTAGAAAGAACTACAAGGGCTCCAATGGTGAGCCTCCTGTTGACACTCCTGCCCTATCGTACTGAGTCTCTCTGTAAAAGTTCTATTGGCTTCTATCGAGAATCTCGATTCAAGCTCAAAATATGACCATTTACTTCATGAAAATACTACCAGTCTTGTCTTAGCACAATCAGCCACAGAAACACAAATAAGATCATAGAACTGGAGAACATTCATCATGTCTTTGTTCTTCAGGCAAGGGGAATTGTTAGGGTATCTTTAATAGCAGTGAGACAATTACAAAGCACATCAAGAGCATTACTGTCCCTAGATATACAAGGTAGCAAAGATCCCAGTATGTGACTTTCAGTAATCTTAGCAGGTATTTATTATCATAGAGGCCTACTCCAAAGACAGGGGAACTGGAGAAGGGATGGAAACGTAAATATAGTAGAAGAGATTCAAAGAACTGCAACCAGATTACATATGGTGAGAAAAGCATGAAGAAAGCCACAGAGGCCTTAGTCAAGAATGATGGAGAGAGGATGGCCCCAAGACCATTGAGTCTTTATCTTTCACCTGATTTCTAACCTTCTATCTTTTTTCCCTCAATTTTCACATTTTCATTCTATATTCAAGTCAAGTTAAACTGTTTTTTTCCATATCTTACAACTAAGACCAAGCTCATGTATTTGTTTTATTTAAAGAATCACAATAGTGGGTGTATTAAGAGTTAAGACTTTGAAGGAAGACTGTAGTTCAAGTTCTGGCTTGAAATTAATTGCTGTGTGCCCTTGGATATGGTATTCAAACCCTCTATCATTCAATTTCCTTATCTGTAAAATAGTGGTGAGAGAGTACAGACCTTATTGTGTTATTGATATGCTTTAACATAAAACATTTATATAATGCATCTGTAAGAGCTCTTTTTTTAACATAGAGTCTTACTCTGTTGCCCCAGCTTAGTGCAGTGGCATTACCATTGCAACCTCACACTCCTGGGCTCAAGCAATTTTCCCGCATAAGCCGCCTGAGTAGCTAAGTACTACAGGTGTGCACCACCTTGCTCGACTAATTTTTCTGATAGAGACAAGGTCTCATACTTGGTCAGAATGATCTTAAACTCCTGACTTCAGGCAATTCTCCTGCCTCAGCCTCCCTTTATTAAGTTTCCACTTTTTGCCTTAACAAAATTAAAAAGGCTTAAAATATAATAACAATAACAATGTTTAAGATAAAGACTAGAAACAAAACCTTGTAAAGAAGAAACGAAGATAAATACATTCAGAAATCAGATGATTGCTGCATTGAAATATTAAGCATTAATAATAATGCAAAGAAAGTAACATTCACATTGTCAAATAAGAGTATGTCTATTATAGAATGCTTTGACTCTGAGAATCAGTATGGAGTCATATTAACTTCTTATTTTTTTCCAAAGTCCCCAAAAATAGACAACTAATATTTATAAATAAAAGTAAAAGATAATTTCAAAAAAACAGATCATGCCTAATCTTATAGACAATAGAAAAAGAAGAAATACTTCAAAATCATTCTACTTAAATCTGGATACACGTGATATTAAAATTGGAGAAAATATATTATTATTAGTGATTTTTTTAATGTTAAATTAATACAAAGGCACACATTTTTAGGTTACATTCCTCTGACTTCCAAGGCAAATTTCAAGTTGTAGAATAGCCTTTACCCAGGGAGCATGTTGAACACCCTCACATTTTGCACGTTTAGTGAGATACTGCCAATTGTCCTCCCTCCTGTGGCCAACTGCCCTTCCCCTCACCCACCCCCTCCCCTCCCCTTTGCTAAACTATATTAGTGTTTCATCATTCATGTGGGTGTGTAATTATTTATATATTGGTTTTATGTTAGTATTGAGCACATTGGATGTCTTTTATCCATTCTTCAGATACTTTACTAAGAGAAATGTGTTTCAATTCTATCCAGATAAACATAAAAGTTGAAAAGTCTCCATCCTTTCTTATAGCTGAATAGTATATTCATGGTATACATACCAAAGTTTGTTAATCACTTCATGGGTTGATGAGTATTTGGGTTGCTTCCATAATTTTGCAGTTATGAATTGAGCTTCAATTTAACATTCTAGTGCAGATGTCTTCGTGGTAAAATGGTTTTTGTTCTTCCAGGTACATACCTAGTACTGAGATTGCAAGATCAAATGGAATCTCAAATTTTAGTTCTATTAGAGTTCCCTATACATATTTCCATAAACTTATATTAATTGGCAATCCCACCAGCAATGTAGAAGTGTTCCCTTCTCTCCACATTCACACCAGCATTTGCAGATTTGGGACTTTGTGATATGGGCTACTCTTACTAAAGTTAGGTGGTATCTCAGAGTGATTTTTGTTTCCATTTTTCTGATGATTCAAGACAATGAGAATTTTTTTTATTAAATCATAGCTGTGCACATTAATGCAATCATGGGATACAGTGTGGTGTTTTCATATAGACATCTGGAGAATGCTTAGAGAACTAAAAATAGACCTGCCATTTGATCCTACAATTCCTTTATTAGGTATATATCCAGAAGACCAAAAATCACATTACAACAAAGATACTTGTATCAGAATGTTTATTGCAGCCCAATTCATAATTGCTAGGTCATGGAAGAAGCCCAAGTGCCCATCGACCCACAAATGGATTGATAAATTGTGGTATATGTACACCATGGAATATTATGCATCCCTAAAGAAAGATGGAGACTTTACCTCCTTCATGTTTACATAGATGGAGCTGGAAAATGTTCTTCTTAGCAAAGTATCTCAGGAATCGAAGAAAAAGTATCCAATGTACTCAGCCATACTATGAAGCTAATTTATACCTTTCATATAAAAGCTATAATCTAATTATAGCCTAAGAAGATGAGCATTTTTTTCATATGTTTGTTGGCCATTTGTCTGTTATCTTCACAGAAATTTCTGTTTAAATCTGTAGTTTATTATTTTATAGGCTTTCTTAAGCAAAGAACTGGTGACCCTGCCTAGAGTAAGCATGTTCATACTAAAAGAAGAGAAGGGGAAGAAATGAATGGGTCTAGGAAGGGCCTGTGAGACATAGAGATACAGGGGTTGATAGTTGGCCATTGAGCAGAAGGCTGAATGAAGAGGGCCCTTGAAAACTCTACCACATAACATGGTGCCACTATGTAGTGGCTCTCTTTGTCAGCTTTGCAGCAAAAGGATAATTCTAACCTTCCAAACAGAAAATGGCAGCCGATTCGACAGAAACTAAATTCTTCTACACACTTTAGAAATTCTGTGAGAAAATGACAAGCCTAATTTTGCACACATGTTCCAGTTCTGAAGATTTGAAGTATCTTAGTATCCTGGCCTTCTTGGCACAATTTTTAGTTGAGTGATCTTTCAACCCCATCAAGTAAGCAGCAGCTAGTCTACACAAGGATTTATCTCACTTAAATTGGCCACCAGAGTGCCAATTTAAAATCAACAAACGAGGTGAGTTGACAAAGAGAGTAAATTGGGCTTTTAGCCTACTTAGGTACAGTTAACAGTGTGGTTGGAACATTTTTTCTTCTGTAAATCTGATAGACTGTCTATGATACCCATAAAGTCTGTCAATTAAGTTCATAGTATCATCGTAGAAAAGGACTACATACTTCATTGCTAAACATAACTACAGTCACCTTTGAAGTATTAATACTACCCCTGTGAACACATGGACTGATACTAGTGCCTAGTCCACCCTTCAAAGCAATTTTGGAACTATTTTTCTGGAATGGACATCAGAGTTGTCATCATATTACCATTGATGTCCTGGTGTCATCAAAATGTCTTCTTTTCAATATTCCCTTTATCTTCAGGTAAAGGAAAAAAATTATTGGGGACCAGATCAGGTAAGTAAGGGGGGTGCTCCAATACAGTTATTTGTTTACTGTCTAAAATCTCCCTCACAGGAAGAGCCATGTGAGCTGGTGCATTGTTGTGCTGCAAGAACCATGAGTTGTTCACAAAAAGGTTAACTGTTTGTCCAAATGGTATAAATTCATAATGAATAATCCCTGTAACATCAATAAAGGTAGCAACATTATTTTGAATCTTGATTAGACTCCAGCATATGGAGCTGATGCCCTACTCTTTTGAACCACAGGCACCACCAAGTCTTCATATTTTTAATGGCTGAGTCCATGGTATACATACACCACAGCTTGTCAATCCATTCCTGCATTGGTGGGCATTTAGGCTGTTTCCACATTTTGACAATTGTAAATTGAGCTGCAATAGACAGCCTAGCAGGGGTTCTCAAACTACGGCCCACTGACCACATGCGGCCTGCCGAGGACATTTATCTGGCCCACCGGGTGTTTTTGCCGCCACTGCCTGTCCTGCTTAGCAGTTGACTAGTCCCCGGGGCCTGCAGTTTGGCCCTCCAACGGTCTGAGGGACAGTGAACTGGCCCCCTGTTTAAAAAGTTTGAGGACCCCTGTGACAAGTGTCATTATGGTAAAAGGATTTTTTTCTTCGGGGTAGATGCCCAGAAATGGGATTGCAGGATCAAATGGGATGTCTAGCTTGAGTTCTTTGAGTGTTCTCCATACTTCCTTCCAAAAAGGTTGTCTTAGTTTGCAGTTCCACCAGCAGTGTAAAAGTGTTCCCTTCTCTCCACATACACACCAGCATCTCAAGTTTTGAAATTTTGCAATGTGGGCTATTCTCACAGGAGTTGGATGATATCTCAGGGGGTTTGATTTGCATTTCTCTACTAATTAGGGACTATGGGCATGTTTTCATTTGTTTGTTAGCCATTCATCTGTCTTCTTTAGAG
>CAUYQV010060195.1:0-10274 GCA_963574575.1 Galagoides demidoff
TATTGTGGGGATCACGCCTATAATTTATCCTATTAGGGTACATGTGAATTTGTCTAAAGGTTGAATATAAATGTCTTAACACAACAATTATGAGAAAGACATGATGGCTATGTTAGCCAGTTGGATGAGAGTTTTCCAAACTACATATGGAAGCAACACACTGTATCCTATGATAGAATTAATGTACACAATTATGATCTAATAAAAAATGAAAAATAAAAAGAAGAAAGTGTTTTATTTCTTCTCATTTCCTTGGTTAGTGTTTTGGGGGCTGTGTGGAGAGATTCCTATTTAGGTGGCCGTCCCAGGCTCAGCCACCTGTGAGTGCCGGGCAGCACGGTCAGGTGCAGGAGGGGAAGCACCTCCTGCCCCCCGCCAGTTCCATTGGTGTTGAAAGTGGAGGCGAGAGGCCCAGCCGCAGCCCAGACGGACATCAGGAGGTGAACAGCAAATGCGTCTGGGACACGTTTCACACCATGGAATTCCGCATGGTGACCCATTCTGCAGTCCTCAGCCTAAGGACGTGATGCTGAGTCCCACCTGGACAGAAAGGGCAGGCAAAGGGCGGCCACTGGGCCATCCTGTCTGCTGGATTCCAGAACAGAGAAAACCTGTGTGTGGTGACAGAGAGCAGGCTGCGGGTCGCCCGGTAGGGAGCACGGTGGCCTGGGAGGCTTGCTGGGGATCGGGGTGCTGTGTGTCCTGACAGCTGTGGGGCTCATGTGGATGCACTTGGTCAGAGCTTACTCGATGGTTTACTTAATATGAAGCATTTTATTATGTATAAATTATTCCTTAAAGCTGTTTTTGTAAACAGGTAAAGACATTTTCAGAAAGAAAAAATTAAAGCCAGGAGAATTAATTTCCTGCAGACCTGCCCTGCGCAGTTACAGCAAAGCCAGCTTTCTAAAAAAGGGCCCAGGGGGAGCCAGGTCTTAAGGAACAAAGGGCTGTTGCTTTAGGGGCTTCCGGGACACAGGAGCCGCCCTCCATGGAGCAGGCGAGGGGCCAGGAGCCTGGAGGTGGCGTTTCCTCTGAGAGCAGCCACACTGGGCCGTGCCCTGCCAGGGGTCAGCACGGCCACGCCAGCCATGCCTCCATCATTCTTGGGTGAGAGTGCAGTCAGGGAGTACTCCAAGTTGACCTGCTTTCAACTTGTTATATAATCTTTGTGTTGTCAGTTTAAGAAAATCGTGACAGAGGAAGCAGGAGGTATTTTTGAGCATATATATAGTGAAGACTGTCAGTTTACGGAGCTGGTAGTGCAAACTGGTCCCGGATCCTGGAGGATGTCGGGGAGTATCACGATACAGCTTCAGGAAATGTCTCTTTTCCAATTAGACTTTGAAAACCAAGAGATGAGGAAAAACTGAATTCCTGAATTCGAGGAACATGTGTGGCACAAGGGCTGCTGTGAGCACCGATTCATCTGTGTACGGCTCTGTTATTAGCAGATGCAGGAATTACAGTTATAGAACAGAATGGTTCACAAACCTTGACGATAATCATAAAATGATAAGACTGTACTAGCTGTAACCAAAGTGGAAGGAGGCAAGAGTGAGCTGATACAATCCTACGACTTTTAATCTCTTCTTTCAGAAAATCAACTCCTTCATTACTGAGGAAATGGGAACTTCATTTAGACAAAGGACTGAAACCACAATATTGTTCATAATGTTTTGATTTTAAATCTCAGAAGGGCCTTGCATGAAATAAAACATAAAGAAAAGAGGTAGTTATTTAAGATTCAGCAATTTCCTCAGTTTCACTTCTGTTCCTTTTTTAACTCTAACAGAATTAAAGTTAAGGCACATCTAAGCAACAATGTGTGTTGAGCCCATTAGAATGAAACCTCGTTCTTTCTATCCTTCCATCCGCATGTAGGTGAAAAAAATCTACATTCACACCAATACAGTAGTAGATGTTGGGGGAATTTTTTTCTGAAATGTGGGTGTACAGTCCCCGCCACAGCATCACAGCCCAGGACGGGAGAGCAGGTCTTCAGGGAGGACCCAGTGCGGCGGCAACCCCTCCAGCAGTGCCCAGCCTCTTCCCACTGGGCAAATCTGCATCCTTGTTCTCTCCCAGACAGAGGAGGCCCTGCAAGGTGTCTCAGGGACCCACTGTGCCTCTGGGCTGATGCTGGGCACTCCCCAGACCCAAATACAGAGCCTCCTTCACAGGAGGTTACTGGGAAGCTAAAGTTCAAGGGTGCTCTTTAAGGACATGGGTATAAAATGAAGAGGGCTGAGAGGTGAGAGGAGGGACAGAGATGGCTGCACCCTGGCACAGTGGGCTGCACCTCAGAGATGGGAATGAGGAAGGGACGAGAAGACCAACAGGTATAAACCTCCCCCTCCCGACCACGGATCCCCACCCTGTTAACAGTGGTGCTGAGCAGGAAGGAGGCAGCCCGTGGCCCCTCTCCTGACCACAGAGGACGATGGGGCAGTGGAGCGGCTGCAGAGGCCCCGGAGGCCAGCCCCCCACTGGGCTGCAGAGACCCCGGAGGCCACACCCCACTGGGCCCTGTGCTGTGGAGGCTTCTGAGCTCTGAGCCTCGGGCACTGTTTGCAGGAGCAGCTCAGAGCCCAGGAGCCCAGACAACAGGAACTACGGTCTCTGGGCAACGGGCTGGACTCTGCACACTGCAGCCTGGCACTGGGGCGAGGATTCTCCCAGCAGGTTCAACCTCTTGAATTTCTCACCTTGCCAGTTATGCGGTGGCAAAAGGAAGGAATGAGGGAGGAAAGAGAGGGAGGAGAAAGAGATGTCACAGAGTCTAAGCACCGAGTCAGGTTCATCTGGCTTCAGAGCTCAGCTCAGGACCAGCCTGTGACCTGGACCAACTGCTCCATCTCTCCAGCCCTGGTTCCTTGAATGCCCCCAAATGTGAGTGTTTAGATACTGAGCACCTCTGTGTGCACTGCCCCTGGCGCCTGAGTCCAAAGACCTGAGAGCTGGGAACCCAGGGAGGTGGCAGTCAGTGCTTAGAAGCGGCTTGCAGGGGGTGGCTATGTACCCAGCTGTCACCAGGTCCCATCAGTCCTGTTTCCAGGAAGCAGTTCTGAGGGCCATGGGCCCTGAGTGTCAGCTTAGTCTCGGGGGATACATGCTGAGCCTGACACAGGGTCGGGGGGCAGGACATCTCTTGAGGGAATGAAGCCACGTCCAGAAGAGCTGGGTCGAGGCTCTGGGAAGCAGCAGGAACACAGCCACCAGCCCCCCCCGCCCCCCGACAGCATCTACTGCCCCATGCCCTGCTGCAGCCTGCTCCTCCCTGCCACCCAGGCCTGTCGCCAGGCTCAGCCGAGCAAGGTCCCCAGCCCTGCCCTCTCCCACGGTCACTCTGCACTAACAACCAGACCACGTTGTCCCATCAAGCTGCTAGCTGGCCTCCTCCAGGAAGTCTTCCTGGCTCCACCGCCCTCAGCTGCATTGCTGGGGTACCACACTAACAGCCGTTTCTGTGACGCCTTCAGCCCTTGTCATCTTTTTTTTTTTTTAATTAAATCATAGCTGTGTACATTAATGCAGTCATGGAGTACAGTGTGCTGGTTTTATACACAATTTGAAATATTTTCATCAAACTGGTTAACATAGCCTTCATGGCCTTGTCACCTTTTAACTTCAGGTTTATCTGATAGGATAGATGACTCTGTGGGTTTGGGGACCCCTCACTTGCTATTTATTTTTTCCAGACAGTGATAGTACAAAGTGAAGGTGCTGTCTGGGGAGAGTCTGTATTAAAATCAAGTGAATCAACGCATTCCTTACCCATAGGCACAGCTGACAGGGCTCAAAGTCAGCGGAGCTCTGAGATACGTGCCGAGTGAGAGCCCGGGGTGAACTCCTGCTGTGCCAGGGGCCTTCCTGGTCACTTGTGACATGCTGACTGATGCTGCTCAAATCGTTACTGTCGCAACCGCGGAGAACATCTTGTTGATGGGCTAGAACAAATCTGAGCACATTTCTTTCCATTGCAAATGACTGTTTGGGTTTAGAGTGCACGGCCAGCTGGCCTGGCTGCCCGTGTGTTGCAAGCCGGCGAGGAGAGTGGCCAGGGAGGAGAGTGGCCCTAGTTATCCTCCAAAGTGCCTGCTGCCCAAATCTGGTGGCACAGCCCTCTCACTGACCAGTAACCACTGCCCCCTGTCTGTGGGTAGCAGGTGGCTTGCTAAAGCCTATTCTTCCTTTCACCCTGTTTAGAGGACACAGTCTCTGAGTGATGACCCGGAGTTTCCCAGTGAGGCAGCCGGGACCTGTGCATTCTTCTGAAGGCAGCCTGGGCTTGTCCGCCACAGCGTCTGTGGGGATAGGGACAGCACAGGCCACTGGGGAGTAAAGGCAGGGTGGCCCACGCTAAGCTGCGATGCCTCCCCAAATGGAAAGGTAAGTTGGGTTTTGGGACCTACTCTCTGTTACCCAGAACTAATGACAGATTCAAACCTCAATCAACCACAATGGAATTAGTTTCCAAATCACAATTTATTTTCAAAGCCAAAAACCCTCAGGCTTTGTGGACCTAAGAAAATGGAAACTAGAAACAAACGTTGTCTACACAAGCCCTGGAGCTGTTCCCGCAGGCGACAACTGGGGGCACTGAGCACACAGACGCACCGGCCTCTGTCAATGTGACCTGGTGCTGAGGGGCACTGAGCAGACGCACCGGCCTCTGTCAATGTGACCTGGTGCTGAGGGGCACTGAGCAGACGCACCCAGCCTCTGTCAATGTGACCTGCCTGGAGCCAAGGGTCACTGAGCAGACCCACTCGGCCTCTGTCAATGTGACCTGGTGCTGAGGGTCACTGAGCAGACCCACCCGGCCTCTGTCAATGTGACCTGGTACTGAGGGTCACTGAGCAGACGCACCCGGCCTCTGTCATTGTGACCTGGCACGGAGGTTCACTGAGCAGACCCACCCAGCCTCTGTCATTGTGACCTGGTGCTGAACATGCTGTCAACATTCTGATACAATACCAAGGTGGCTGCGGCCAGGGCCTCCTTATATGTGACCAAGGCAGATAGAGATTTGGGCCACATGTGGCGCACATGTGTGGGTGCAGACATAGCTGATGCCCAGTGATGGTGGCCTTGAGGTCAGTCACTTCTGTCCCCAACAATGATACTCAGGGCCCAGGGCTGATGCACATTGACAGTGATCAAGTGGGCTGGTTCTCCAGAGAAGCCTCATCATGGGCTCTACACTCAGTCTGTCTGTATGAATCCGGAATGCTCACCTCTGTCTATCTGGTAGGATTTGGCTCACGTGTTAACGACAGTGATGGAGGCTGAGAAGTCCCATCATCTGCAGCCTGCAAGCAGAGAACAGGAAGGGTGGTATATTGCAGTCTGAGTCCAAAGGCCTGAGAGCCAGGAACTGAGGGTGCAACCCCATGCATGGGCGGGAGAAGGGCTGGGAGGAGCCCGCTCAGCAAAGATAGGAGAGAATACCCAGGGCTGCCTC
This sequence comes from Galagoides demidoff, assembly GCA_963574575.1. Taxonomy (NCBI): domain Eukaryota; kingdom Metazoa; phylum Chordata; class Mammalia; order Primates; family Galagidae; genus Galagoides; species Galagoides demidoff. Next base: position 5,468 of record CAUYQV010060195.1, read on the forward strand.
CCCGCTATGCTCTTTGCAGGCCCTCAGGGGTGTGGTGCTGTCTCCCCACCTATGCTCTGTGCAGGCCCTCAGGGGTGCGGTGCTGTCTCCCCTCCTTTGCTCTGTGCAGGCCCTCAGGGGTGTGGTTCTGTCTCCCCACCTATGCTCTGTGCAGGCCCTCAGGGTTAGGTGATGGCCCCCATACAGCTTCCTTGCTATCTCAGCAGGAAACAGCCTCACATACCAGGACAGCGTTTGATCCGGGCACCCCTCAACTTGCTCTGGCTGACACATAAGATCCACATCACACGGAGGCAGGCAAAGTCACCACCTTCTTTTCTTTCCTTTTCTCTGAGCCAGAGGCCATATTCCTGAGGCTGCCTCACACTCTCTTCCCAGAGCCTTAGGCTCCTCTCTACACCCACCTGGACATGCCCCCCCACAGTCCTGGCCCCCACACTCACACCCAGGACCCACCTCCACACCCAACTGGGCCCTGCCTCCACACACACCCGGGCCCTGCTTCCACATACACCCGGGCCCCACCTGCCTCTACACACACCTGGGCCCCCCTCCACACACACCTGGGCTCCCCTCCACACACACCTGGGCCCCCTCCACACACACCTGGGCCCCTTCCATACACACCAGGGCCCCCTTCCACTCACACCCAGGACCCACCTCCATACCTACCTAGGCTCCCCTCCACACATACCTGGGCTCCCCTCCACAAATAGCTGTACCCCCTCCACACACACCTGGGCACCACCTGTCTCCCCACACACCTGGACCCCCCTCCACACACACCGGGGCCCCCCTCCATACACACCTGGGCTCCCTCCACACACACCTGGGCCCCATCTATCTCCACACACACCTAGCCCCCCCTCCACACACACCTGGGCCCCCTCCACACACACCTGGGCCCCCTCTGCACACACCTGGGCACCCCTCCACACACACCTGGGCCCCGTCCACACACACCTGGGTCCCCTCCACACATACCTGGGCCCCCCTCCACACACACCTGGACCCCCTCCACACACACCTGGGCCCCACCTGTCTCCATACACACCTGGGCCCCATTTATCTCCACACACACCTAGGCCCCTCTCCACACACACCTGGGCCCCCTCCACACGCACCCGGGCCCCCTCCACACGCACCCGGGCCCCCTCCACACACACCCGGGCCCCCTCCACACACTCTTCCCCCAGTCAAAAAGCATCTTGCAGAGCAGATGAGCAGAGTAAACCCTAAGCCAGTTTAGCCCACGTGGAAGCAGGAGGGGATGCCACCCTGGGACAGAACAGAAGTCCATTCCAGCCTGGGGATGGCTAGTGGTGTGTGGCCTGGACAGATGAGATCACGTCTCTGCTACCTGTCCCTCCAGTCCTCCCTGGCCGACCGTGGTCTGCACACTCCTGATTTGTGATGTGCCCTCTGATGGGTTCCCCTTGACCTGGGCCAGCTGGGGGTTTGCGATGTGTCCCCTGACAGGTCCCCCTTGAGCTTGGCTGGCTGGGGGCTCTTGATGTCCCCCATGACAGGTTTCCCTTGACCAGGGCCGGCTGGGGGCTTGTGATGTGTCCCCTGACAGGTCACCCTTGAGCTGGGCCAGCTGGGGGCTAGTAATATCCCCTGTGACGAGTCCCCCTTGACCGGGGCCAGCTGGGGGCTGCAGACAAGCTCTGACCATGGACTGTGAATAGAAGTAGTGTGTGTCTCTTTGGGCTGACAGCCTCAAGAAAAGCCTGTTTAGGCCCCTGGCTAAGATCTCATGTCCCAGGGCTTGAGCCTGTAGTGAGGAGTCTGGGGAGGCAGAGCTGGCCCAGCTGGCCAGTGTGGAGGGTAGCAGGAGGGAGAGAGAAGCCGTAGTCTCTGACCGTTGCCTGTCTGGGCTGATTTCCCTGTAGTGTTGCTAAGACCGTCCCAGCTAGGCTCCTATTACCCGGTTAGGGCTGTGGGTTCTGAGCTTTAGGAAGCCCCCGTGACTGGTGAGTTCGGATCTGATCAGAGACTCACTCTTGCTCATCTGTTAAGAACAATAAGGGGGAATCATTAGTTAATTCACACAGAAGTACACTTGGAAAGAAAGAAAAGTGATACCCACTTTTTAGAGGACTGGGGGAAGTGATATGTGCTTGCATCTTTTATCAAGATGAAGGGAACTTAGCAAAGCAGAAGGTTTGCATGGAGAATAAACAGAGTCCTACTGAGAGACAAGACACCACCATCAAGGTTGTAACTACGGGAAGGAAAAAGGAACAGGAAAGATTCTCAGTTACCTAGGAAAAGAGTCGACTGGGGAGACGAGCTGTGGAGAAGAGGCCCCTAACCATCCTCAAGAGTGATCACATGTGGCAGTGACCTTCCCTAACTGGCCAATGGGAATGGCCTGCGTGGCCGGACACTGGCAGGGGTGGGCCTGGAGGGATCCGGGGCAGGTGAGAGCTGGCAGCTCATGGCAGGAAATGAGAAACTGGGAGCCCCCCCATGAGAGCTCGGGAAACCCCCTGGGGCTGACTTCCTATCAGTATATCATGTCCTGGAGAAATCACAGCACACGGAGGGCCCTGAGAGGGGAGAAACCTGGGTCAAGGGAAGGGCTTAGACCCTGGGAACTGAGGTGGAAGCCTCGTCCCTGGACCCAAACTCTGTTGTGGCTCTAGGGAGGACACGGCTGGGTGTGGTGCCAGGCCTGGCCAGGGAGGGGACCCTGGTAGGGAGCAGGATGCCAGCTGGGTGAGGAACTGGCCGAGCCTCCTCGTGCATCTGCCCTGGCCTCTGTGGTAGCCACATGAGTGTCCCCTGGGCAGGTGAGAAGGCTGTGCAGTGGGAGCCACTGGGCACTTCCCACCTCTGGTGAGGCCTTAGCCCTGGTCAGCCCTGTGTTCCTCACCTGCAAGAGGGCAGGGGCTGTCAAATTGCTCAGTGCTGAGGGAAGATGGCAGGTACCCAGAACTGCCTGCCGTGAAGACTGAGGAACTCCCATACTTGGTGCTGGCCTGGGCCCCACTGGCTGACAGAATGGTCAGGGCAGAAAGCACTCCAGGCTGTCACCATGTGAGAGTTTCTTCCAAGCATTTTTTTTTTTTTTGAGACCAAGTCTCACTATGTCACCCTTGGTAGAGGGCCGTGGCATCACAGCTCACAGCAATCTCAAACTCTTGGGCATAAGCCATTCTCTTGGCTCATCCTCCCAAGTAGCTGGGACTACAGGTGCCGGAAACAATACCCAGCTATTTTGTTGTTGTTGTCATTGTTGTTTAGCAGGCCTGGGCCGGGGTAGAACCTGCTGGCCTGGGTGCATGTGGCTGGTGCTGTGACCATTGAGCTATAGGCACCGAACCTCTTCCAAGAATTTTTAGAGGAGAGTATGAATACATTTTTAGGGCTGGGTAATTTTCACAAAATATGCACAAAGCTGCCAGGTGTAGGCTCCCCGGGGTTACCGGGCCCTTCTGAGCTCTAGCCCATTGCATCCAATCACATCCCCAGATCAATAAGGCAGGGCAGTCAGAAGTCCTGGGTCAGAATCCGTGCCCTGCTGCCTGCCGGTTGTGTGACCCAGGCAGGTCACCTCCTGTCCCAAGCCCATCGCACTCACTTTTAGAACTGTGCCCACCAGAGGGTGGGTTCACGACAGGAGTGAGGCAGCCCCCTCAGCTCCTGTGGGGACACAGTGCAGGGTCCTCTGCTTTCCACAAAGTAAAAACCTTCTGTGCAATGTCAGGAGCCCCATGCTTGTCATTTCCTTTTACAAAGGGAGAGTAGAAACAGTGGGAAACTAATTAGGGCAGTCTGTCCTGGAGCTCTGAACGGGAAGCCCGCCTCTTTTCCTCCTGGGTTTGTGACCCCAGGAAGCCTGGGCACCACCCCTCTGCCTTCTCCTCTGCAAACAAGGGGCTCAGGGGAGTGCCCACTTGCTGGAGTTGTCAGGTACTGGATTGGATAATTCACGCCCCGTCTGACACACAGCCAGTACCCAGTAAGTCGTTATTATCACTGCGTCACCCTGATCCCCCAAACTGTCTGACAGGCGGGCTCACCGGCTTTAGGAAGCAGCAGCAAAGCTGCCAGGTGTGGGCTCCCCGGGGTTACTGGGCCCTTCTCAGGCTCCCCAGAGTGACAGTGACAGTCCTCAAACTACCCTGCGGGGTGGAGGGAGCCAAATGCAGTAATGAGAGCGTGTCAGTCCCCACTGCTCAGTACCCAGGAAGATGAGTGATCAAAATGCTAGTTTAAAATTAGCCAGCTGATGACCTTTCCCTTCCATTGTGTGATCAAAATGTCAGCATTAACCACACTGGGGGACAGCTAGAGGCTCTTTGTCAGGGATGTTGAGTCCTGGAGGAGGTGAGCCTGGGGAAGGGGGAGAGTCCCCTCCCTGCCTGGTGCCCCGTCCCCCCAGGGCTCCTGGGAAACTGCACAGGAACCTGTGGCTCTGGCTGGGTTTCAGGTGGAATGGAGATGTGGCCAGAGCGAGGCTAAGGCCTGGGACGCTCAGCGTGGCTCATCCCTCCGAGTGCTGAGTGACTTCCTGGGGGCCCCTCACCCACCTGCAGGATGCAGGGAGAAGGGGGCCCCTCCTCCCTCCTTCCCCTCCCTCCTCCCTCTCCCTCCTCCCTCCTTCCCCTGCCTCCTCCCTCCTCCCTCTGCCTCCTCCCTTCTCCTCCGCCCTCCTCACTTCTTCCCCTCCCTCCCCCTCCCCCTTCCTTCCCCTCCCTCCTTCCCCTCCCTCCTCTCCCTCCTCCCTCCTTCCCCTCCCTCCTTCCCCTCCCTCCTCCCTCCTTCCCCTCCTTCTCCTCCCTCCTTCCCCTCCCTC
>CAUYQV010060198.1:0-10233 GCA_963574575.1 Galagoides demidoff
CAGGCCTACTGCAAAGCTACAGCCAAAACAGTTTTGAAATAAAAACCATACTGCCCTATTCCAGGCCTACTGCAAAGCTACAGTAATCAAGATAGTGTGATACTGGTATCAGGAGAGGCACAAAGATAGATGGAATCAAACAGTTCAGATAGAAACCTTCATGTTTATGTCGATTAGTTTTTGACAAGTGTGCTGAAACAATTCAGCAGAAGAAAGGATATTCTCTTCAACAAATGGTGCTGGGATAACAGATGTCCACATGTGAAAGGATAGTGCTATATCCTACCTCATACCATATACAGAATTAACTCCAAATGGATCATAGACACAAATGCAAGCACTACAAAATTCTTAAGGCGCCAGCCACGTACACCTAAGGTGGCGGGTTAGAATCCCCAGCCCGAGCCCGCCAAACAACAATGATGGCCGCAACCAAAAACTGGCCAGGCGTTGTGGCGGGCGCCCATGGTCCCAGCTACTTGGGAGGCGGAGGCAGGAGACTCACTTGAGCCCAGGAGTTGGAGGTTGCTATGAGCTGTGATGCCATGGCACTCTACCCAGGGGGATAGCATGAGGCTCCATCTCAAAAAAAAAAAAGAAAAGACATTTGACCATGAGGACTTTTACACTAAAATGTTCATAACAGCTCAGTTGACAATCACAAAGATGTGGAAACAACCCAAGTGCCCATCAACACATGAGTGGATTAATAAACTGTGGTATATGCATAGCATGGAATACTATCCATCCCTAAAAATATGGCAATCTTGCATCCTTTGTAACAACCTGGATGGATTTGGAGAAAATTCTCCTAAGTAAAGTATTTCAAGAAGGGGGGGGGGGAAGCATTTCATGTACTCAGTGTCAATTTGAAACTAGGAGATTAACAATCACAGACCCACATAAGAGAAAATCTCAATTAAATTCAAGAAGGAAGAGAGGAGAGGGGATTAGTAACTTCCTACACAATGGATATCATGTAGGGATATATGACACATTCCCTGGGTGTAGGACACAACTACCACTCTGAATTTTACCTCTCATGTGTAAATTATATAACCTAACAATTTGTACCCTCATATTAATCTGAAATTAGAAAAGAATAAAGAAAAAAAAGGTACAGCACATTTCTGAACCAGTTACTGAAGGAGTGGTTAAGTGCTATGCTATGGGACAAGCCATGTTGCATACCCACCTACACCACATATACCTGAATTCTTGAGTATGTTTCAGTAAGGACTTAGATTTGTTCACTGCTATAGCCCCAGTGTTCAGAAGTGTACAAGGTAGGCATTTAATAAATATTACCTTAATAAATTCAGGAAAGAATGGACCGTGTGTGTGTGTGTGTGTGTTTGTGACTCCTTGAAATGGAAGAAATACAGTGCCAACAAGGGTCCTGAGCAAGTACAGCCCAGGCTGCATTCACAGAGGACAGTGGCAGCCTCTAGGAAGGGCTGCTCTCAGCTTGCATATGGCCAGGAGGAAGAGCAGACAGGTCAGCACAGAAGCTGGCTCTTATCCTGTTCCAATTCTGTTTTGAGTGGAACAAGTGATCACTCTGACATTCCAAAAGGATGTGGCAGAGGCCACAGGACTTGATGTCTTCTAAAGCTTATGGGAGTCTTGAGGGCTATACCAGATGTGAAACAAAAAATTTCCCAAGTAAGTTGGTGTGTGTGTATGACTGTTACCAGATAAAAACGGATTGAGGGTAAGGACGTGATATAATGATAAACAAACAAGCAGTTTAAAAGTTTCAAAAGAAGTTTAAAAACCCAAACTTCTTTCCCTCTGCTAAGGGCCAAATTTCTATCAATGACAAGATGTGCAAAGCTGCTTTCACTTAGGGATTTAAAAAATGTCTTAGGAAATGTTTCTATGCCTATTTGTCATCTAGTAAGCAATGGAATTACTTCAAGTAGATAATGAAAATCAGCTTTTTTATTTCACATAGAAATTGCAAACAGCAGTAACTAAAATCCTGAAAGCAGGTTTCTTGCTGAATCATTCACCCTTGCTCAAGACAAGCTTTCCTTTTGCATTGAATTTTAATGTGATGTTTCTTCATCTTCCCCCCTTTCTCTTTCATAGTCAGCTAGTCAGTAATTTCTCTTTCTCTAAAGTGACACTGGCTTCCCAGAACGGTCAAACAAATTCTCCTGAGATACTTCCAGAGATCCTCACACCTTTTTACTTCCAAGGACTCATTCATGATCTTTCTCCCAAGGGTTCATGGGTCAAAGACCTCCTTGCAACACACACTATGAATTTGGAAAACAATCCACTTGTTTTCTCAAAGTTTATTAACTGGGCTGAGGCGGGTGGATTGCTTGAGCTCAGGAGTTTGAGACCAGCCTAAGCAAGCACAAGACCCCATCTCTAAAAATAGCCAGGTGTTATGGCAGACACCTGTAGTCCCCCTAGTAGTAAGGCTGAGGCAAGAGGATTGCTTGAACCCAAGAATTTGAGGTTGCTGTGAGCTATGATGATGCCATACCACTCAACCCCTGGGCAACTGAGATTCTGTCTCAAAAAAAAAAAAATTATTAACTGTACTAAGCATGCTGGTACTAGTCCAGCCCAAACTAAAGCAATTTTTAAGTTATTAAGCATTTCCATGAGTAAAAGTAAGATTTCCCTTGAGTTTTCTGAAATAATGATAATTTTGGAAGCCACTGAATAATTTTGTTATAGGAAATATATGTTTACAAAAATGATTCTGGGTTGGATGGAAGCAAGACCCAAATCAGAGAGATCTACCAAAGGTTGTTTTGGTAGTCCAAGGAGAGAGATTTGTTAATAAAGAAATGCATCAGAAATGACTTTGGAATAAAACTGACCACCTTTGAGTGCCTGGCCTCAGTGTGCTAAATAAGTTAGGACCTTTCCTGCAGAGACCAAAGCCAAGTCTCTCATAATGAACCACTGTACTCAGCATCTTACCTAAACAGTCTCTATAGCTGTCACCAGGTGGCAGGTGACAGGAATCTGAGTCATGGTGTGTAACTTTCCTGTTTTGGCCTCAAAGTCATGAACAAGTAAAAAAAGTATAGTCCGTATAATTTGGTCCATAAATACAAAACTCATTATTGATATGAATTAACCCACTACTCACAACTAGTAGAGCCAAAGTATTATTTTCATGGGCTCTGGGAAATTTTGAATCTGTGGCCCCCTTCCTCCATAAAAAAAAAATTAAAAATTATATTTTATGGCTGCATCAGTGTAAAGATGAATATAATCCAGGCTGAATTCATTTATTTCTATTGTGATAAAATATACATAACATAAAACTGACCACTTTTATCCATTTTTAAGTGTACATACAGTATTCAGTGGCATTAAGTAGATTGGATTTATTTTTATATATTTATTATAATCTTATTTATTTTAATTCTGTTTTTGAAAGATATTAAAATTAAAACATTTTTGTGGGCCCTTCAAAATATCATGGACCCTAGATACTGTCTTTATGTGCCTAATGGATAAGTTGGCCCTGCCTTTTTTTTCCCCCCAGAATGTTGGGGAAGTACAGATGTTTTATTCATATACTTTGTTTTTGCACAGAGTAAGTCAAAGTTATACATGTAAGTGTGCTCTTTACCCAGATAGTGTGCACTTATACCCAATACATGTGAATTTACCCATCTCCCCCTTCCCTCTCCTCCCAGCTTGATTCTCATTGAGATTTATTTCCATATGTGCACTTAAGCATTGATAGATTAGCTCCAATTTGGTATTGAGTTTCTCTATTCATCTGTTTCTCCATTCTTGTGTTGTTTCACTTAGAAGAATGGTTTCCAGTTCCCTCCAGGTTGTCCAAAAAGATATTAAATCACCATTTTTTATGGCTAAGTAGTTAGTATTCCATGGAATCCATATACCACATTTTATTAATCCATTCATGTATTGGGGGGCATTTGGGTTGCTTCTATGTCTTTGTGATTATGAACTGCACTGCTATAAACATTAGAGTGCTCGTATCCTTTTTATAAAATGACCTTTTTTCCTTTGGGTGTACACCCAGCACTGGGATCACTGGATCAAATGGTAGGTCTATGTTTCAGTTCTTTGAGATTTCTCCATATGATTTTCCATAGAGGAAAAGTTTGCACTAGTTTGCAGTCCTACCAACAGTGAGGTACCACACCAGCATCTGTTGTTTTGTGGCCATGACTATTAAATGGCAAAAGGGGGCAATAAAAAACAAAACTGAGATGCACTCAAACTCAGTTTACATTTCACACACACAAAATGACATTCAAACTTGCTTTTTCTTTCTGCAGGAAGATATTGTGCTTCCTGAGAAGCAGTGTATCTGACCAGCCAGAACATAGGACTCAGGTAGTCTTAGATTGGACAATGACAACAGCTTGTGTACCATAGCACACACTGCATTTTCATACTGCATGTCTTCAAAGGGGAAAATAGTAACTTGTAGCTAATATGACCCAAAGGCATTTGTATATCACTTATTAATTCACTAACTGATGGTCATTATCTAAAGAATAAAAACATGAAGGAAGAGCATATGTATTAAAACTAGGCTTACTTGTTTTTAAAATCCCTACTTTTGGAATTTTGAACTGCTACAAAATTGGGTACCCAAAGGTAATTTATTAATAACTTAATAAAATTTAACGATAATTAAGCATACATTAATCTATAATTAGTTATTAATTAACAAAATATACAACATATAATTATATGCCCCTTCCTAGCTATGTGTCACACCCAGCAAAACATGGGACTCAGGCCCATCTGCGGAGCGCAAGGGGGTCAGTGCCGGCAAATTCAGAAGTAGCACCAACTCTAGGCCAAGAGGTTGGGGCAAATACTCCAGATGAAGCCCAGGATGGTCCCCAGGGGCCTAATAGGAAGAACCCAGCATTTAGTAGAGAACAAATGTCCCAGTTATAGCCATAGACTAGAGAATGGAAACAATAAGCAAACAAGGAAACTGAAATGAGAGGAGCACATATCAGTGCTGTTTTGCAAAAATCTATCTTGAGATGCCTTGCTCTTGCTGCAAGTGCTACTCATTACCTAGAAGTGTATGCTCACTTTGGGGGCACTTCTGCTTACCAAGCTTCAGTTCCCCATCTATGCAATTAGGAATTGGACCAAGAACTCCTCCTCAGGTCTGATGAACCTATTTGCCTGTTCCCAGCTTCCTAGTAGGTCTACCCTTTGCCCTGCTCTAGCTCTAGATGATTAAAAATCAGAGCTTAATGTCCAAGCTTCAGAGCAGAGGTTGCAGATTGGTAGCTGCAAGGCCAAATCTGTCCTGCAGGCAAACTTTGTTTGGCCTACTCAATAATTTTAAACTCTGAATTAATTGCCAATATCCAGAAACCAGGCAATAACTCATAGAAATATGAATTTCTGACTTCTCTTGAAAAGTTGTCTCCTCCCTTTCCTTAACTCTGTGTTCCCACATGACCTAGGCTGGAACTGAGCAGCAACTGCCCCTTCTAGCTGAGGCACAAATGCTCCAGGGTGCCATAATCTCCCCAACTCCATTTTACTCTTGCCTTATCCCTGCAAGAAGTTAGATTTGCTAAACACACACTGAAAGGTCAAAGCTTTTTCTTACCTGCTGAGCCCTATCTCTCCAGTGCCCAGATGCTGTCATCATGAAGCTGCTTAAAGCTGATCTACAGGCCTCCCAAACCATCCCTTGGTGACTCAGTCTGACAAATCCTCTGAGCACAGAATCATACACAGTGCTCTTCCCAGGGTGACCTTGATCCAATGAGCAGTTCTCCCTGTCACCGATCTGCTCCTTATCAGGAGATATGGAGTCATCCTGACAAGATGTTTTTTGCTCTTTGGGAGCTCTGACTGGTTAGTCCAGAGGTGCCTGCTTCTAAGGATCTAGGTCAGGGGTCCTCAAACTTTTTAAACAGGGGGCCAGTTCACTGCCCCTCAGAACGTTGGAGAGCCAGACTGTGGGCCCTGGGACAAGTCGGATGCTAAGCAGGACAGGCAGCACAGGCAAAAACACCTGGCAGGCTGCATGTGGCCCATGGGCTGTAGTTTGAGGGCACCTGATCTAGGTAGTTAGAGGCTGAAAGGCTGAAGATGGGAAGCCCCAGCTGGAAGCTCTTGCCAAGAAGAACCAAAACAGCGTGGGAACTTGGAACCATGGAGGTAACACAGACTAAGTGCTCACTTTTGCCACTGCCACAGGAAATTACCCATAAAATCCACCTCCCATGTTTCCTCGTAAATGGAGTCTCTGTTTCTTCTACTAGATATCTCAATTACATCTAGACTAGACACAATGTGCTCTTATTATTTTTTTTTTCTGGACACAAGATCTCACTCTTGTCACCCAGGATAGATTGCGGTGGCATCATCATAACTCACTGCAACCTCAAACTCCTGGGCTAAAGTGATCTTCTTGCCTCAGCCTCCTACGTAGCTAGGACTACAGGCAAGTGACACCACACCTGGCTAATTTTTCTATCTTTTGTAGAAACGGGATCCTGCTCTTGCTCAGGCTAGTCTCAAACTCCTAGCCTCAAGTGATCCTTCTACCTCAGAGTGCTAGGATTATAGGCATGAGCCACTGTAGCTGTCTAGAATGAGCTTTTAAAAGAATTCTACAAGGTTTTGCTCATAGTAGTTTGAAATAATTCACCCCAAATCATATAAAACTGGAACAAAGTTGATAGGTACAATGAGAATAATAATTTCTCATTGGTAAAATGGGAATAATAATAGTACCTACCTATAAAGCTGTACAGATTAGATGAGTTAACTATATAAGGCTGTTAGAATAGTGTAAGGGTTTATACATAGAAAGGGCTGTATAAGTATAGTGCTAATGCTACATGGTATATGTATGGTCCCAGCCATAGAGCTCCTTATTTGTTTGGCTGGAGGTGCCCCACAAAGGAGCCATGCTAAAAACTGCCCCCTAATGTATGGACATATAGCTGGAAGGACCAGGGCTGAGTACTCACAAACTTTCCAACCACCAAGTCCTATTCTACCTGTCCCTATCATCAGTGAAGTTGTGCCATGTTCATGAGAGACAGAGAGAAAGGCAATTTAATGTGCATCCTGCTGGTAGAGTCCTGTATCTTTGTCTGTATTCAAATAATTAAGAAACATGGCAGAAGCTTACACAAAGCTTCCCAGGGAGCTTAAATACTCCCATGCTGCTTCCCCCTCCCCTCTTTGCTTGGCCCCTCTGTCCTTTGTCTGTGCTTCTTTCACAGCATGTGGCATATTAGTATACCAAATTTCTTTAATTCCAGAAAGTTATTGTAAGACATCTTTTAGTATATTACTTTAATAATACCTATCTGGATGAGGGGGATCCACAACATTAAATGAACCTATGTGTTAATGCATTTGATTTGAGAAGCTTTAAAATGTAAAAAAAAAAACCTCTACATTGAAGAAATAAATATATGTCAATGATTATTTACACTCTCTCTTCAATAGACTGTGAACTTAGTGGAGTCAGGAACAGTACATTTTTGTTCCTCTCCTCTCTATCCCCCACCTCTAGGTCATGCCTGTTGATGTCCTGAATGAATGTTTCATTTGGAAAATTTTCTAGAAGCTCCCTTGGTTACTATGGTAACCCAAAATTGGTTTCACAGTCCTGTATATGGAGGGAGCCCTGCTGAGGAAGGCTGCCTGCTGACCTGGACTCTGAACCATGCTGCATATGCTGACCTTCCCTTCCTGGGAAAGCAGAACAGTGATGAAAATAAAACATGTGTGATTAAAAACTGCAGGGATGACGTCTTTGCTAATATAAAACAATTTATTTAAAATAATTTTGTTCTTTATTGTTGAACTTTCTTATCAATGTAAAAAAAAAAAAAAAAGTCTGACCTCCCAAAGTCTTTTCTCAATGAGCCCTAGACAATTTGAACAAAGAACTCTCAGTGGAGAGTTAGGAAATCCATTCTCATGGTTTAGTAATTTATTGAGTTTTGGTTGAATTCAGCTATTCTCTGAAAGCTTAGACTAAGAAAGACTACCCATGAATACAATAATAGTTTCCATTTCCTTCACTTATTCATACTCCAGGTACTTCACATGGATGTGTTGGACAAACATTGATGCATGACTTACTATGTTCTAAGCTCTTTTCTGAGCACTTTACACATATTAATTCATTTAACCCTTATAATAAGGCATCTTCTTTTATTGTTATCTGCATTTTACAGATGAGGAAATTGAGGCACAGAGAAGTCAACTGATTTGCCCAAGGTCACCTAGATAGTAAGCTATAGAGAGGAAATTTAAACCCAGGCTGCTTGGCTCCAGAACCTGTGCTCCTAACCAAGTTGCTACACTGCCTCTTTTAATCTTTTCAATAATTCAATAAAATAGTAACACCAATGTTATTGAATTATACAGGATGGACAGATTGGACACTGATGCACAATCAGGTAATCTTGTCTCCATTTCTCTGTTCCTAAGGTGGGAAAATTCTGGAAACTCTCCTGAGGCTTATTATGAATCAGTCTTCAATCTACTTCCCTAAACACTCATACATATATTCACAGGAAATTTATAATGTTTCTCTCCAAGTTATTTTTAGGAGACTAGAAGCCCTGAATCCTCACAGGCAAATTATTTTGAAGTGATGCTCTAAGGTATGCACTGGCAAGAATTGAATATGAAGGCATAATGAATTCAATTAATTAGGAGAGAATATTTCTTTTAAGATCACAAAATAACTGCTATTTGATGTGTGAGCTGGTAATCAGGAATACAATACCTTAAATTCTTAAAGCATTTGAACTGTATTATCCTAAGAAAGTGCTCTTGGAATATGGAAGAATATTCTCCACAGATATGTCAGTGGGGGGAAGCTACAAATTAACACCCTACCCTGGGGCCTCTTCTCCAAGCCAAATTGTGAGTCCTTGAATAAACAATTAGTAGGGTAACTAACCATCCTGATTGGCTTTAACTGTCCTGGTTTTAGCACTGAAAGTTCCTCAAACCAAAGAAACCTCTCAGTCCTGGAAAAACTGGAATGCTTGGTCATCCTTAATTAAGAACCAGTTATGAGGCCAAGCGAGATAGCTCAGGACTATAATCCTAGCACTCTGGGAGGCCAAAGTGGGCAGATTGCTTGAGTTCAGGAGTTCCAGCCTAAACAAGTACCAGACCCCGTTTCTACTAAAGAAAGAATAATTAGCCAGGTGTTCTGGCAGGCACCTATAGTCTCAACAACTTGGGAGGCTGAGGCAAGAGGATTGCTTAAACCCAGGAGTTTGAGGTTGTAGTGAGCTAGGCTGACTCCAGGGCACTGTAGCCTGGGCCACATAGTGAGACTTTATCTCAAAAAAGGGGTGGGGGAAGAACCAGCAATGAGTGACAATTTCTGGGAGAAAATCCTTGTTGGATAGAGAAGGGAGAAGCGAAACTGAGGGTAGTGAGAGATAAAGGGAGAGAGAGCAGCTTGAGCAAAGGCTCGGAGGTTATGAAATTGTTGCGGTGGTTTTGGGAAGTTGCCAAGGCATCTGCGTGGCTCTAATTTAGAGCTGAGAGGGGAGGCAGACTGTGAAGTAAGGGGGAAGGGAGGCGCCTGGCTAGATATTAAACTGCTAGAATTTGAAATGGGTAGATAGAGGTTTATGACCCTGGTTCAATACTAAAAAGCAGTTGCCAGGACTGGGAACTCTTTCCCTTTTCTCTACATCCATGCCAACATCTCTGGTTTGGGGATTTTGTGATTATGGGCTAATCTTATTGGGGTTAGGTGGTACCTCAAAGTAGTTTTGATTTGCATTTCTCTGATGATTAAGGATGGAGAGCACTTTTTCATATATCTGTAGGCCATGCGCCTATCTTCTTTAGAGAAATTTCTCTTCAAGTCCCTTGCCCACCCTGAGATGGGATCGCTTGTTTTTTTCTTGCTAATACGTTTGAGTTCTCTGTGGATTCTGGTTATTAAACCTTTGTTGGAGACATATCTTCTCCCATTCTGAGGGCTGTCTACCGGCTTTATTTACTGTGTTCTTGGCTGTGCAGAAACTTTTTAGTTTGATCAGGTCCCAAAAGTGTATTTTTGACATTGCTTCAATTGTCCTCCTCATAAAATTTTCACCCAAGCCGATTTCAAGTGTTTTCCCTACGCTTTCTCCTAGTATTAAGTTTCATGTCTTAAGTTTAAATCTTTAATCCAGTGAGAGTCTATCTTAGTTAATGGTGAAAGGTGTGGGTCTAGTTTCAGTCTTCTACAGGAAG